>JABASI010004215.1:0-14523 GCA_019776505.1 Tomocerus nigrus | reverse complement strand
GTATAGATGCGGCAGCGCCGCGGCAGATGCATTTGATTACTGTTCCTTCTCCTTATGGAAGCAACAGTACAAACGCCTGCTCGATCCTTTGGTCTCTGTACATCAAATTACGGTGTCGTAAAATCTAAACAACCTCAATATAAAATTTTATATGTGCACCCCGCTAAAACAAAAGTGTGATAATGAATTAATGTCAAAACTAGGAATCAAATTCTTGTGCACATTTAATTGGCAACTAGCTTCATATTGTCAAAAATTATGAGCAATTCTAAAACCAATTCAAATACACTAATACACTTGCGGCAGATTGACTTTTATTAGAAGGTGTAGTGCGTGTTGTCGGATTTTGTATTAAACCAATCAAAAGTGACGACACGTTTTCCTTCTCCCTTTCAAATTATACAAACGATTACTTTGACATTATTTTCGTAAATACTCTCCATTAAGCATTAAGACACCATTGACTACATTACACGAATGTGTATGCATGAGAACTGTTTTATGCAACGGCAATAATTATTATAGGTAGTATACAATACAATTATTTCTTTGACACGAGGCCGCCCATTAATAATAGTATTGCCTTTTTTGTAGCAGGCTCCGTTTTACGCGTTTCTATTAACTGATATGACTATTGACTGTTAGAACCCGTTCTTAAGCTCACGTCAAGGCTAGTTGTCATGATATCGTAATAACTATCTGTAATCCAATTTAGTTTCATCATCATTGCATTTCTTAAATATTACGCTATTATATTAAAATCTTGTCCATTAATTTAATTTTGGTTGACAAGAAACATCACACCCAAGCGTAGTCAAATAATATCTAACCATGCAGTGCTCTTACTCCTGAGACTCTTAACTTAACGATATCTCAAGGCGGAAAAATGATACTATGGCATTTTGATAGGTACTTTAAATGGCTCTTAAGTTTTGATGACATCAGCAACGTTTGCTAAATATGATCGATAACTAAAATATTTGTGCATCTATTGGATACGGATCTGTGTCGCAACTGTCGCATCACTTTTACTAAATTCTAACACCCGAATACTTGAATAATATAAATATTGTGCTAAATTTTAAAAGCCATCAATATAGTAAATATTGTAATAGTAAACTTAATAGCATTTACAGGGATTTATTTCTAGTATGCTAGTGCAATTCAATTGACATGGCACTAGGAACCATATAATAGAGTATAGAGTATAGACTGAGCTACCTATCCATAATTATAGTGTACATTCCATTAAGTTTTTGCAAGGGACGAGTTAGGTTTCTGACAATGCTATTTTAAAAATTGGCAACAAGTACTAGTTTCCGTTTTTCATTGTAATGCGTTTAGATGTCTGACAAATAGAAATTAGAAATAAGCCGTTTTTTTTGTTCCCCATGCCAGAATTTGTAGGTTAATCCTCCCCTCCTACACCGTTCTTAATCACGCAATGCATGGAATTCAAATAAGGATAACCCTGTGTCATTGATACAATTAAGCATAGAGCTAAGTCAGTCTTGCATATTTATAAAGCATGCACCTTATGGGACTTATCATTGAAAATTCAGTTCACCGGATACTGCAGCGTAGTTATTTACTGTCTGCGTGGATGTGCATGAGAAAAACTCCATCAGATTGCAGACACACTGGCCATATTATATTACGCTGAGTTGTACAATTTGTAGAATGATATACTCCATTGGATTGCAGTCGACAAAAATCTTGAATATTGTTACGTCAACAAACCTCAAGAGGTAAAACATCTTTTTAGTCAGTCCAAAAATAGTAACCGTATAGTTATAACTTCTCTGCCTGCTCACTCATCCCTTTAAGAATATCTTTAAACAGATCAAGTAGTAGCTAGAGCTAGAGCTACACTCACTGCCGTCAACTACCAAGCAACCAACCCAGTAAATGAACGTAGAAAACTACGTCTGCATGTGTGTGGTGCACGAGAAAAATCATTGTCAAATGAATATGTGGATGGAAGGAAAGGCGCAAGTTCAGTCAAGACCTTTGTAGAGATGTTTTTCTGTCTCTGAAGAAGTGAATGATCGAATATTACGTCTGCAGCTGCACTGCAGAGCACAATGTATAGATAAACTCTGATAACATACTTTTTTATACGAAACAAAATGAAAACACAAATAAGTTCACCAACTCAGCAAAACCAAGACACACACGCATAGATAAGCATGCGGAGCAAAGGAAAATATATGATATCATTAACTGAAAAGCACGAACTCATAATGTCTGTCTTTGCTAAATAGGAATGTAATGGAAGAGCAGCGTCTTTTGACAAGGTCCACAGCGTTTACGCAAAGGATTTACAATAACGTTCCTAAGTTCCTACCTAAGTCTCACTAAGCTGAGAACTCGGAAGGTGGTTTTTAAAAGACCAAGTCAAACTACCTACTCAAACATGAATTACAATGTTGCCGTGGCCAATTAAACTTTCAAACTATTTCCAGAAAAGGCAAAGCCATTCGAATGTGAACTACCGAGGCTGGGAAAGTAGCAAAAAGCAAAACTATTATAATCCCAGGGGGAAAGCCCAACATTCCGAAAACTACTTCAGGATATCTACATTCAACAAATATAAGGAAAACAGAAAAAGAGAAATTGCATTAATATCTAACGAGTTTTCAGACGTGAGCTTTTGAATTTCTTTGCCTGTATTACACTGTTAAGCTACTTAATGGATGGCTGTAGCTAATTATTAAATATTTAACTTTCTGACAATAAATAAGAGCGTAAACGCTCAAATGCCGAACATTATCCCAGACTTCCATCCAATTTCAAATTCCCAGGCAGCCTTAGCGAGGCGAGGGTTTCTTATTCGAATCTGACTGAACTCTATTGATTATACGATTACCGTTTCACCTGCCACACTTCCATTCCAACTTGACTATCTGAAAGGCCAATACCAAATCTCGGATTTGGAAGAATAACTTATGTGTTCTGGAAGATTCGAAGGAAGGGCTATACTCTCCCCAAAGGAGCTCAGCTATCTATCTAGCTATTACTATCGACTATTGTGACTTCCATTCTAAATATAATTATTATTACCCACCACCGGCTGCTATAATACACAATGAGATTAGCTATGAGATTAGCTACGCTTTTTCAATGTATTATAGATATACGTACAACTTGTCGCTTTGTCATGCATGAGACCTCTTTCTTTTGCGTCATCAAAAAACAGGAAAACCCTGGGCATCTACCTACTAAACCGAGTGACAATGGAAATTTCGATATATAAATCGAATTTGAGCGAAATTGGAAATAATTTAACGGGGAAAAATAAACGAAGGTTTAACTTTTCATGTCACAACAATTCCCAGGGAACTTTATAATGGATTCAACTACGAAACCAATCAATAAAATTGTTAGGAGATTGAGTGCTAAGAAAAGTTTTACGCAAGACTAAAGAATTAGTGGTGAGGTAAATCTCAGGTATCCCTCTGTGTATTTGTAATTGAAGTTAGATTATTTGACGTAATTTTTTGGGGTTCCACAGTATTTATAAATTTGTATTGTTGTACGTAATGGTATTGGGTACGGGAAGGAGTGGATAATAGAGAATTTATTGGGGCACTGCGGCAAAGGCAGTAATTGCACTTAGTTGCAGAATTGAAGCTACAGAGCGATAAGATAAGATATGAAATGTGTGGTGCAGGCCGTCTGCATGCCTAAGGTTAGCACTCAGTCAGTTGCCACCTTAGTGAGTCTAAAGTATGTTGATTTGTCAGAGGCACGTAAGTATACAATGACAAAGTAGAAGAAATTAAATGGCTATGTCAAATTACAAAGAGGCTCTTTAGTTTCTTACGGACGCTGTACGGTCTAAAGGCCCGCATTCGACACAGAAGCCGTAAAACTTAATATTTATCGCCTGCAAAGCTTTTCTCACCTCTTCTAGTAACGCCAAAATAATTCAAGTGGATCGCAGGCTCGCACATTCGGTGATTGCATTAAGTGAGGCACTTCTGCTGTGCTAGAGTCCAGCCTCGTCAGCACAATAGATTACATCAGAGTGAATAGATCCCGACCTCCGTCCGCTGCATAGAGATTTGGTAGATATAACAAAACCAACACTCCTGACAATGAGTTTTTGCCAACTCTTTTGAAAATCGAATAGCCTTCAAACTGGCAATTCACAATCAGTCGAGGTTGTTAGTTGTGCAAGTTTGGATTGGAGTAGTAGAGTAGGGAGATGGAGAGTTGTGTTGTAGGTAAGTACACGTTGTTGTTTGAGGAGCTAAGTATTATGTGTATGTGACTTTTGCAGAGTGATTGGCATATAGCAAGCAGCATCACAAAAGAATGAAAGGAAAGAAAGGAGGAAAGAGCAGGGAACGATAAAATGTATGTACGTGATGCAGAAAAATTGAAGCGCTTTAGAGGAGCTTAGTGGCTTGAACACAGGAAAGCCTAGTAACACGTTTAAATCACTCGCTGATGTTTTATACACATTGATTTCTAGCAAATAACTAGCTAGGCATTCGCAAAAGACTGGAGTTTCTGCTATCGGCAAAATGTGTTCTGGCAGAATAAACTTGAAGAAATAAAATATTCTTGGGGACAGTGAGGAAACTCAAGAAAAAAAACGTGCCGTCATGTCAGTCAACAGACATGGCAATCCAATGCAATGGCAATACACATGCATACAATTTCTCTATTGTCCTCTCCCCTAGTCCTGTTAGTCTTCCTTCACTCACCAAATTCGCATACTATGACATGTCTGTCTCCTATATACAAAACTATCGCACAGCCTTTAACTGCACAGAGTCGCCATTGCAATGTAAGAAATCTCCAAAGTTTTCCTATAACTCTGGCTGCTTAACGGAAACTCTCCTTCTAATTCTCTAACCAAACGGATGGGAAGGAAAAGTTGTGAAAATTCCAATAGAATAATAATAACACCAAATATCCGCTTTATTGCCATTCCAATTGCATTGCTAGACACTCTCGGCAGCGATCTATTGTCTCCTTCTTCCTAGATCCACTCTTCGGTTCAGCCGTGTGCCTTTGATGTGTGTGTCTTCACAAGACAAAAAGACAAAGAGGACAGCTACGGAGCCACCCTATTTATTAGCACACTTAAAATAGCGCAGAGGCTTTGACAATGAGAATATTAAATTGCGAGGAGGAAATGAGTCAGAGGGATGGCCACTGACTGACGATGAGCTAACTGCCTGGAACCGGAGTGAACATGAGCGGAGAAACAACTGACCTGCCTGCACTGATCATCGTCCTTCTCATGACGCGAGGAGCGTGAGTAGTCGCCCAGGTCTGGAGCCACACTGCTGCCGAATGTGTACCTGTTCCACGATGTCGTGCTCAACTCAACTGCCGAGTAATAAACGGTGAGAGCTTGCCTGGCTGGTTGGCTGGTGACGAGTCGTCGGTGGTGGTGGGTGACTGAAGTAGCGTGGATGTCGGAGCTACAGATAGATGTTAGCGACCACGACACTATCACAGAAATAGCAGCTCTCGACTAAACTCGATTTTATAATGGCACAATGAAATGTAAAAGCGAAGTTGGTTGGTGTCGGTCGGGTCCGTTGCCGTTCCGTCTCGTGGCCATATCCTGCTCCACTAAAGTCGCCTACACTGAGAGTAGGTGGGAGAGCTGGCTTTTGTCTGTGCACAACAACTACCCAGCACAGCTCACAATTACAACCAACAGTGAAACTTCCTGTAGAACAGAATAGTCAATAATCCTCCGTTGGCAAATTCCATTTCCATTCTCTACAGCTTCCTTGCAAAAATCTAAACTTTATACGAGCCATATATATTATGTGCAGAGAGAGAGGAGAGACATTGAAACATCTACAGTAGTTCGCATGGCATGGCTTATAGCAGAGCGAGAGGACTGTGAGAGCAGCTACCACTGGATTTAGTGGATGTTGAACCCTACTTCTGATCTGCTCACTGAATGGAGCTGAAGCTATGACTAAAAGCAAAGCCCTATGTTCCAGCGCTATTTACTTATAAAATAGTTTGAGCTATGCAGTCATCTAGCAAGAGTAATAGTCCTAGCCCTCCTAGCACATCACACTACACTCAACTTTTAACATTGGCAATAAGCTATGACTATGTATAGCCTCCTCAAATATTAGCATCACTTCTGCTCCACTATTTTTCTATCCATTCAACGAACTGAAACACCGAAATAAAAGTAAATGTACCACGTTTTCCACATTTTATACAATATTAGCTAGAGATAGCATGAAATGGACCTCATTAATCTACGGACTGTACGGACTACAATGGAAAAACTCAAGTTTCGCATGCTGCCCTGAATCCTCATCTAATTATTTATAATAGCACCATTAAGATCGATCCATTCTCGTCCTCTCTCTGCTACGCAATATAACAGGACGCAGCAGTTACCTTTTTATAACAGAGAGAGATACCTTTAGCACAGATAATGCTATTTAAGTAGTCGAGCTATAAGTATATGTAACGTACCTCACTTAAACTCTTAACTGTAAAACCAAAATAGCTTTACTACTTTTGACGTATAATCACCTCATAATACTCACATACTATACATAGAACGTGTTTTATAGCATCACATTAACTTAACATTAGTTACAAATCAACCAAATCTACAGAGGGAGGTGCTATTAATAGTCAAAAGTCACACATTAAATGTGTGTCACATCAACTAAATAATCCCTTAATGTTCTTTTATAAACATTGCAATAAATTAACTTAAATTATAAAATATCCAACTATTTTTAGCCCAATAACTTGGACCATTTACTATCCCTGCCATGGATGTCTGCCTTTCATTGTCAGTAAACTTAAGTTATTGCTTCCGTTGGTGATGCTTTGTAATCCTTTCACCTCAATCTGGATTACTCCTACCTGAGAACTTTTAGGTCTATTTAGAGTGGACTTTGTTGTCTTAGGCTACGCTGAAGTGATAATGTAATGTGTAACTCATTTTAATTTCACAACTAAATTTCAACAATAAACATCTATAATTATTGCTGCTAACAAATACACGCTTTGGGTAAGTTATCTCTTTTGCACACGAGCAGGAAATCTAACCCTACTGAATTAAAATTGGATCGAGGGTACGTGGATCGTATCTTGTTACTATTCAAAAAAAGTACATGCTTAACTATAGTTTGCAGTTAGCTTAGCATATTGTGTCCTTGTCTACCGTCTACACTAGTGATCAGTACAAACTTTCTATTAGTATTTTACTACACAATGACACATTGAGCAGGCAAGACTGATGCCGAATTTATACTCAAGAAAATGTACAGTTCTATATTTAAATAACTGTTACATGCCCTCAGCATTTTTCTTTCTATCCATTGATATTTTTGTAGAATTTTGAACAAGATAGACAAAACAGCAAACAATAAGATGTCTAAAACTTGGTATAACGTTTACAGCTCATCATACGAAGAATAATAAAAATTAGTAACTTTATAAATCGAGTTTTGAGTTTTCAGAACACAAAATCCTTTAAAATTGAGTACAGTTAGACATTTAGCGACAATTGACGTATAATAATATGTTATTTTATATCTTAAATGAAGACGACCCACCGTCAAGCAGATAAAATACCCTGTTACAACAAATCAGCTCAGGTTTCAATAAGGAACAATGTTGTGCAAGTATATAACACAGGATAAGGAAAGTAAAATTAAATAATAAAATAGAAATATAAAAGTAGCTAG
Source organism: Tomocerus nigrus (assembly GCA_019776505.1). Taxonomy (NCBI): domain Eukaryota; kingdom Metazoa; phylum Arthropoda; class Collembola; order Entomobryomorpha; family Tomoceridae; genus Tomocerus; species Tomocerus nigrus. Next base: position 6,823 of record JABASI010004215.1, on the reverse strand, counting down.
GAATTACGTCCGTCTAGATTACATGGGGAATTCATAATGCAGAGAACCGAAAGCAGCCGATGTTATATTCAGTGAGTAGGTGGTATAATCGTAAAACCCAAAAAGTGAAAGACTTAACACTAAGTTGAAGGAACTGACCTGCGTATTTCTGGCGAACGGGCAATCGGGTCAGTGACGTTTACTGCAAACACTTGGTAGCTGCTGCTTTGCTCTACAGTCGGTTTCCGAATGTTAATCGTAACGTATCTCTTCTACAGTGAAGCATCCGATTCGGATGCCGATGCCGAAGTCACGCAATCACGCATTCAATCTGTTTTCTTTCAATTTTTTCCCCTACAGTGAAATAATCAGCAAATAACAAACGACAGAGCACGACCGAATGCCAACAAGTCCAACTATCTGTAAACCGCACCCCCACTGCTTCACACCTCGAATTTTTTTATTCAGAAAACGGCTGTATTATTCCTCTTCAGAAAGTACCCACGGAGTCAAACTGGAATAAAATGCACAAAAACATTCAGTCAGAATTAAAATGTAATTAATAATGTTATCGCAATTAAATTATGGTACTCGAGGTTGTTAAATTAGGAACAACCCTACTACTTGCAGCTTTTTAATTTTGAAAAATAATGCTTGCTAAATTTTCAATTCGCCAATTACTAACAGCCAATCAATACGAAATTTTAGTATACACTAGGTGTATTACACCAGTACACTTACACACACGCTGTTGACTGTTGACGCTGTCCTCGAATGCACAATACACAGTGAAATCAGAATCTAGCCCGCCACATTTGAAATTTCAATGTGTACTATAAGCCACTATAAGCAACAAAGCCAACACAGAATTGAGGCGTCAGAAATAATTTATAGTTAATAAGTACGTATGACAAAAAAATATAAGCATTTGCTTTTCTCCCCAAAAATATTAAATTTGACGTGTTTGCGAACATTAAAAACATTAAAACTTCCTCCTAAAATGCAAGGTAATTCGATAATTCCGTAATTTGTAAATAGATTTTCTGCACAAATGTCAAGTGTAAAACAAAATTTAATATGACGGAAGTCTAAAACCACAAAAATAATGCACCCAAGTGTATTATTGTTGATAGGAAATGCAAAAGTGAAATTACATATTTTATTAACAGAATATGTAGTCTCCAGCAACTACTGCTCAGAAGTAACGCGGATGATGGTTACTTCAGAAATGGCCAATTTTTTTGAAAACCCGGAATGGTTGTTTTAAAATATAAAATTGCAAAAATGAAAAAGGTGCTCTTGTGTTTTAGTAACCTTTGTTTTTAAGTTCTTACGCTCAACGTCAAGATCTAAGAAGGCACATCAACGCACCAGGGCGTATATAGAACTACAAAGACCTGTGCTGCGCGTGGCTGCCCAAATAAATGCTACCATCAACTAACCAAAAATTGTTTTTAAGTCTGCTTTTTAGGCTTCTCTCCTAAATTATATTTTATATTGCAAGCAAAATCAAAACAAGCCTTGTTCATATAAGTCCGTGCAATAATATCTTGTTTTATCAAAAACGTAATAACGTTTCTGTCAATAATAAATGTCTGCAAAAATGGAATATTTGAAGTACACACACGCTGACCGCGTTGTGATTGAGAACAGATTGTATTGCTATTTGTAAATAAATCATTCAACTCAAATTCTATGCCTCAGATTGCTACAGCAGCCGAGTATGCTACCTGCAATGCAATCTGCAATAATGCAGGCTGCACAAGTACAACAGGAAGAGTTGAGGATTATAACAAGAGCAGTTGATCCTTCATATCTAAGATAATAATACATAGGTAAGCTGCTTAAACAGGCATTATTCTATATGCTACACACCTTGTTATTTATGGTTTTACAACAGGAGGACCAACCTTCACTCGATATTGTCGATATTATTATTATGAGCAACAGCGTTAACACTGACAACCTCCACTGTGATCGATGTAATAATATTTATAAAGGTATCTAGTAATTATTTGTAGTTTGTGCCTACCTGCCTACTACAGGGATGCCTACTGTGTATGCCAGCCTACTACCTACCTACAGTTAAGGCAAGCCATCAAGTTGCCCAAAATAAATAAACTTGATTGAAAAACATTTACAGTTGTTAATATTATTTGAAATGTGTATTTATTGAAACTCTCTCCACCTGACCATGTCTACATATTGACAATTTTAAGAACATGACGTCTATGTTAGTTCCGGGTTATTCAGATGTTTGTGCTTTGTATACTTATTTATTAGTAGGTGACTATTAACTATACAAATCTTGTCGTAGGTATATCCAGACGTTTGTTTAGGTATTCTGAATAGAATAGCGTTATAGATTATTTAAGGCTAAGAGAATTATCTCTAATGCCTCTTTAGAGTTTAGCTTCAAGCTCAAATCTCAATTTACCAACGTGCCCCTCTGCGTGGTGATAATATAGCGCCACAACGAAATAGTCTACACTAATTGAACGGTCTAGCATGGATGTTCCTGTAAATCCTGGTAATTTTGTAAGCTGATAGGAACTTAGGAATGTTTGTACATTTCTAACATGTATTCATAGATTCGTTTACAATTAGATTACAAGGTAAACAAGGAGTGAACTGAACTGGAAACCATTTCTGTGTCTTTGTTTGTACACAGCTGTCTGTTATCAAGTTATCAATGTACCTATTCGGGATAGGCTATTCCTGAATCATAAAATAATCGTAATGCACTTGTGGATGGAGGACCCAGATTTGTAGTTTGGTTTGTGCCCTCTCACTCTAAAGATTAAACCAAACTACCCATTTCTCATACTGCTTGACTTTATAATTCCCAAGCCTACATTGAAGCTGAAAATTGAAATGGCTAACTTACTTCTCTGACCAAATCTAAACATTAGTTATCTTGAGAAATTATGTAGCTCACACATAAATACTGATTATTAATGACTAAGACTAATCATGGCGATGGTTAGTGATAGCATAGTAACAGATATTTCTGCACTGCACTTGCACTTGCACTATGGCATGGTACTGCACACGGGTTTGAAAATCATAGTTATGGAACGCCATAAATAAGTATACGTTTGCAAAGAGAATGTATCATAGTATTAATATCTTCTTCAGTTATTATTATGAATTGTGATTCATCAGCATGGTTCGTTTTCCATCTTCATTGCATGCGACCTAAAATGATTCCACTGCACTGGCTGTGTTCGCAAATGTTTTATTAGGAACAATTTAATGGTACATGTATATAGTAATTGCATTAAATGTCCGAGTATAGCAATGGGTTGGGTTCAAGTTGTGTTATGGGCTGTATGAATTTAGGAACATAATTAGTATCTTTCTGACAATAGTTTCCTATGTTGCAACTAAAGTTCTTTTCCGAAGAAAGGCAATAAAATTAGTTGTACAGTTGAATGATCATTCATCAATTGCTACGATTGCATGTAATTAGCCATAACTGCCGGAAATTGTTACCTAATTCTTAAAAAGCCTTTTAATTATATTATGATGTGTGTACATATTTGATAGTATCAAGAGCAGGACTATAGTGGAGTGTGTTATCTGTTAAGTCACTTACTCATTTATTCTGGTTTATATTTGCCTAGTGTTATGATGCTGTCAATCTGTTGGCAGATCATTGTAAGCGAAGCAGAGTCATGAATTTTTCTGATAAAGAGATTAATTTACAGTGAGTCAACTTTTTAAACTAAACTTTCCAAATTAGATTAACTTCCTTTATCAGTGAAGTATGCAATGTATGCATGCACTAAAGAAGCTCAGCATTTATTTATTTAGGGCTATTTATATGCTACACATCTTATCGTCTTTCTTATGCATGCAGAGGAGTACATAGTTATAGTTCGTATCTCTAGTACTGCAATGACTCACTCTGAAACTGAAAATAAATAAAAATAATGGTGAGGGGCTATAGAGTGTAACATTTTATGTTAGTGTATAGTGCATAATAGTTTTTATTACTGTTGTTTTGCATGTAGAGTATTGCCCTCGCCTCGAACGCAGCCTAATGGCAATAACGCAACTGAACATAAAGTAATGCAGAGTGCACGCAGATATATTTTATGTAAGATAATGTAAGACGCGAGGATGTAGCATCTCGTTTTCAATATCAGTGTCATAAACTTTGTAGCACACACCAAAACCTTGCACATAATGCTGATACTTGAAGATCCCTACTGCTTCAGAGATTCATAAAAAGTACGTGCATAAAAATGCGTGTGATATTACCAAAAGTATAATAAATGTAATTGATATAGGGTTTTTTAAATGGGTTTTGACTACGGGCTGTAATATTTAGAGTCTACATTTTTATGTAAGTGGGCATTGCCCAATGAAGTGACTGTCACTTGTAACTATTATTAGGTGTAGTGTGTGTGAGCCATTGCCATTAAGTATTAATAGGTAGGTAGTTAACTCTTTAAAGAATCTTTTTCCATCGAGGTTTGCTCAACAGCCTGAAAGTCTGAATGGTCTGAAAGCGATTAAATAGATACATGGCTATTATGGCCATACAAATTGTGGGATAGGGATCTACATAATAGAATGTCTTTGAGGCGATTACAGAATTTGTCGATCGGGAAAATGTTGTGTAGGAAGAGCGGAAAGGAGTACTTATAATATTATAGAGTCATTAGAAGAAGATTGTGCAAGGGGATTAGTGTTGCTGTAGTGAGGGAGGATGCTCTCCAGAAGGATGGGAGAGCCTCTGCCTTGATACGTATTCTTGTACATAATTTTCCATAATGTGTTTTCACGTACTAAATATAATGTGCATTGTAGTTTTATGCATCTGTGTATGGCTTTGGCTGAGACGACTAAAAAGTGTGAGCAGAAAGGGCCTATTAGCCCAGAACAGAGTATGCAATTAGTTAGATGTGGTGAGTGTGGCTTTATGCAGGGGAACAAGAGGATGGAACTGGAAGTGAACAAGCAAAAGTTGTCAACTTGTACTTGTCACGAATCGACAACGCATTCAATTTAACGGGGAGAAGCGTAGCGTGAATGTGGAGGTTGACTGTCTGTACGACGAATGGCAAAATGGAGTTGTGTTGTGTGTCTGTGCAAATGCTAAGTATAAATGCACAGAGAGAAGAAGAAAATAAAAGGAGTCGTAAATACACAATGTATAGAATATTAGAGGAATGGTGGTGCTTGGGCTTACCATTTACGAATGCACAGTGAAAAATCTCAAGTGAGTCAATTGAAGCATGTAAACGAAAGTTGTGGGAGTTGGGCTCACGGCACGTCTCAACGGAGACACCGGATTTCTGTGTGAGCCAAGCCAACTAATCGCAAGAGTGTCTGCCCGTGACTCTGTGACACTTCTCCGATCCGATTCGAATTACTTGACTACCACCGAGGAATGTGTAACATTTATTTCCCATTGAATTTCCATAAGTGGGAATCCTGTTATTCTACAGGATTAGATTTTGGCGACTTCTCTTCCCGACGAATTCTTGATTTCAGAGACCCGTGAAAGAATCTGATAATTTCAAAGTGGGTGGATGGAAATTGAAAGAAGGATCTATTGGGTTATCTTTAGCCTCTTCCCTTTCAGTTCAATCATGAGTGATACACTCGTCTTCATGGCATAGTTTCTGGAATTCGCTTCCGCTATTTTTCTGTTATCGGCATGAGGCAACTTGCAAAGTCTTAATACATTCCCTCTATATATTCACCTTTGTGTACATAGCAATTAATAATACACTTCTCTCTCTCTCTCTACCAAAATAAAAATGTGCCACACTTGGATTCACGTATTAGTCACTGAACTGCTTCCTTCCACTCCACAGAGCTCTATTTAATATCTGCTTGGTTCTTGGTGGATATCACTGATATCAGATGATTATAATTGAGTTTAAGGTTGTCTACATCTTCCCGTTGAAAACTGAGAGTTAAACAGGAAAAAAAAGAAGGAGAGAGGATGCCAATGCATAGCAAAAATTCCAGATTCTAGCCAAAAAGTTCACGTAGTTCAAGCGGCTACGGCTCTTCGTCCCTCTATGCTTGGCGTGTTGATATTATTGTTGTTGTTGTCGTGTGCTCCTTCTCCAAGTTCAATTTATAAATATCAACTGTCTCACTCACTGTACTGTGTGCAGTGTGCAGAGTGCGTAGCTTTGCTTCTATAGACACTCACTGGGAGTAAAAGGTGACAGAGTGGCAGGTAGAACTATAGCAAGTGTTTTATTTGTGTACTCCTGTTCCACAGAGTCAACCCAAGTCAGGTTTTACACTTCATGTAAGTTGCAGAACTCGTAAGTGGTGTAAGATGCGTAGCCTGTGTATCGTTAACTACTTAGGACCTATGTAGTATGTATGCGACTGCGAGTATTTGGTGGCACGTGCTGGACACCCACACTCCTCTGAAGACAACTCTAGACTGATCTCAGCATCTCTGAAACGTATCTCTTTCAAGCACATTTGCTTTACTACTCCTTTAGGTTTCTTTTCTCCTTACGTCGTCCCTTCTTCCTTGCCTTCGTCTTACGCCGACTAGCAAGCAAGAAACAACTTGAAACAAGTCTTCTTGCTTGGCTATCTCTCTCCCTGCATTATATCACCACAGTCCACACTCTCCACACACAACACATAACATACGTTCCCGTGATATCTGCTCACTTACTCCACTCCTCAAAGACATTCCCATTTTATGCTACATATAATAATATAATATATTAGAATAGTCTTGTCCAGACTTGCTACTTTTGATAATCGGACCGGACCGGATCGGACCAGTCGTTTATAAAAATTTGATCGGACCGGACCGGACCGGTCCGGTCGTTTGAAAAAAATCGATCGGACC
>JABASI010004214.1:0-14530 GCA_019776505.1 Tomocerus nigrus | reverse complement strand
ATGAAAGTTTTTCGCTGTCGTGATCAATAAAAAGTCCCTTGTGTCGCGCAATATATTCTCTCGGTCATATAGCCCCAAAATATTCCTTTCTAACTCTGAGTCCTCCTTAAACGCCATGTCGGGAATACATTAATGAATGTTGCCATTTAAAACTTTAATGAGTGTCCAGAGAAATGAGAGTTCTATGAACATGTCTTAAACCAAAGACGGTTAGGACTAGCAAGATATCTAAACAAGACTGTTTGCTCAGAGAGTTGAACGATTTTTAATTGGGAGACTTTCGTGATTAGGCGTCTACTGCGGAGTAAGTGATGTTTACTAAACGGAGCTTGGCATTTAATTTGCAGGTATACCAAGTCAGTTTTATGCATTATATAAGAAACACTATAGAACTACGGAAGCAATATAATAGCAATACATAATATTTCATTTTAATTCTTCAAAAATACCGCAGAAAAGACAATTTAATTCTCACCATCACATATTATGTCCGTAATGGTAATTGTTAGTGCAGTAATTCTATAAAATTATAGATCCACCATTCTTTCTAAGTTATCTAAGTACTTATAATGTATAAACATAACTGCACCAGTTTTTGATTTTGAAAAATTAGTAGCTCTATACGAAAATAAGGAGTTCTTAATCATAATGGATGTGTCTGTAAGGCAAAATTTCTTTAAAAGTTTTCTAAACCAGTGTCTTGACTGAGGGGTTTAATGATAGTCTGAATTTCTTTAAAGTTTGGATGAGCACTGCCTCCAGCAAGCGATAAAATTGCACTTTCAGTAGTAGTTAGCCAACAACCATTTTGCTCCATCATTCTCAAAGCGAATTTCCTGTAATAAAGAAAAATTAATTATAATTACCTACCTATAATAAATATAAGACAATCTATGACGTAATTATTTATATAGGCTCTGCATAATATTAATTTTAGGAGTCCTAAGTCTCATTGCACGCACAGTTCCGACTTCCGACACAACTCTGACCAAGATGTCTTACATCTTACTTAATTCCATGTTATTCATTCATATGCAGATAAGTGTTAATGTCAAAGATTGAATGGATATAGGTGTTAGGTGAAAATTACCTTTCTGTAAGGCCCCTAGAACTACAGCCATCAGCAACAATGAAAACTTTATATCCACGAGTACGGAGGTCTAGAGCTGTCTGCAGGACACATACATGTGCCTCAATTCCACAGATAAGGATAGTATCAATTTCGGATGTTTTCTGAAGCGTTTCCAAAATTGGGGGCACGCACATGGAAAATTTAGTCTTTTCTACAGGGACGATAGATGCTTCTTGAATTCCTAACTCTGGGACAGTCCTTCCCAAACCTAACATATTAAAATTTAAAGAAATCATTTGTAAACATAGTTTTCTTCATAATAAATGAAATGTGAATCTATGAATATGTGTGAATGTAAATATGTATGTTATTTTTACTATATTAATGTGTGCATAAACATGCATACCTAGTGCTCAAAGCACATACAGAAAATGTTACAAAAACTAGATGAATGTATATTACCTTTAGGGTACTGTTCTGTAACAACAGTTGGAATATTAAGAATTCTGGAAGCCTTAAAAAGCCGTGACGAGTTATGTACGATCTCATTGAAGTACTTGATGGAAGGTCGAAACTTTTCTTGCATATCGCAAAGAAAGAGACACGAAGTTTTTGTGTTCAATGCTGCAATTCGGGCCATTATTGATGACAATTGGTATGAGTACTGACTACTGACTGCTGTGCTGAAAATAAGTGACAGATTTTCGTAAAGAACAAAAATTATCCTCTATCTAAACTAAAGCGCTTTTCTATATGGTCTGTTTTTGACTGTATTGAAAGAATTGATTGTAAAGTAATAACTGAGCTTTTCAATTACTGTGCAATGCACTTATAAATTATCTAGTATGCTTTTGGTTACAAAATTCTTTCCTTATCATCGTAATGCAGACAGAGTCCTCCTTTTTTGCAATTATGTGATTATGTGTATTAGATACAAAAACATTCCAGTACACGAAAAACACAGCTGCTTTGCTTCGTTTTTGCGTTTTTCATAGACATACAAATACACGTGTTACGTGAGACTCAAGTTTCGTAAAGGTACGTCGCACATGCATGTGTTAACTGTTAAGTGTTACATTCAGCGATAGGTTCACTGTTCACTCCGCATGCTTTGAGACAAAATGTGGCAATGTTTTTAAAAGCATGTGTGGTTCAAAGAAAGTTTCAAAGTGTGTAGTGTAGTTTGTAAGTAATGTTGATTTAGAAAACAATCTATATCATGTTTAAAAACAATAAACTACTTGACTCCTCTTCAGAGGAATCTGAGGGCGAAAATAATACCTCAAACTTGTCGGGCAAAAATAATAGAAAGCGTCACGAACTGAAAATTAATAAAAGTTATGCCCAAAACTATGAGAAATGGAGATGTAACGAAGAAGCTCAAAAATGTAAGTGTGTACTTTTGTATTAATTCTGGATATCAAATAAAGTAGCGATTATAGATTGCCTGTTCAGTGATCAATAGGAAATAAATGTAAAAAATATATGTTCAATAATTGATAATAGCTTGAGGATATTACCTACCTACCTGCTATATACCTACTATTTGTAAATATTTTGTGTTGGTTGGTTTGTTTCACAGTAAAGGCTAGATATGGCGAAGATGTTTTGGATGGGGAGGATTCAGAAAGTTCATCATCGGACGATTCGGATGTACACGATGAAGAGAAGGAAAAAGAATTTCTTAGGACTTTGTCTTTGCTGAAACGAAAAGATTCCCTCATATACGATGAATCTCGCGAATTCTTTGCAGAAAAAGATAAAACCACAGACGGTCAGAAATCCGAATTGAATGGTACAAGTAAAGCTTCTAAAAAGGACAAGAAACCTTATTTGCTGAAAGATCACGACAGAGAAATGATATTAAGGAATGAAACCGATGAATACAAGGAGGATGATACTGAATCTATTGGCCAAAATAAAACAAAAGATTTACCTTACAATCAAGAATTGAGTAACTTGAAAAGAGGATTTTCAAAAGTCTTGAATGAAATTGATTCCGATGAAGAAGATGACACACTCCTTCGCAAGCGAGTTGTAACTGCTTCTGAGAAAGAAGAACAAGACAAAGACTATCGTGCCTGGCTTAAAGGTCAGCTGGACGGCATAGATGAAAAATCCAATAAAGATGTGAAAGAGATGCAATATTTGAAAGAAATCTGGAGTAGCCCTTCTTTACCTGAAGATGAAAAGTTTCTGCGGGACTATATATTAAATCGGGGATATGATGATCCTGACGAAACACAGAAAGAAGATTATATTCCTACCTACGACGAAATCATCCATGATTCTGACGAAGGAGGACTTTCTGGGGACGAAAAATTTGAAGCAGAACGAGAAACCTTTGAACACAAATATAATTTCCGATACGAAGAACCTGACCAAGATTTTGTAAGACAATTTTAACTTATAACCTTATAATAAGTCACTATGTGTTAATAATAGAAAAGCCTCGACGAGAATTTTATTGTTATGTACACCTTCATTCATAATCATAACAATCATAAACGTATATATGTAATAAGTGGCAATGAAAATTTTGATTTACACATACCTAGATTAAACGGTACCCTCGAACAGTGGCCGAGTCTTTACGTCGAGCTGACGAAAAGCGAAAGAAACAGAGGGAGGTTGTGAAGGAAAAGAGGAAGAGTAAAAAAGCAAGAAAACGGGAGGAGATTCAGCGATTAAAATCCATAAAAAGGAAAGAAATTGTTGAAAAACTGCAAAAGTTACAGGAAATTACCGGAGAGCCCAACCTTCCCGTAGATGATGCGGATATTGATGGTGACTTTGATCCTGAAGAACATGATCGACGCATGAAACAGCTATTTAATGACGACTATTACGGCAACGAGGAAGGCGAAAAGCCTGTTTTCCCTTCAGATGAAGAATTAGATGAAGGTAGATTGTATTTATTAATCAAATTATAAATACATTGAGTTATGAATGACTGGCAATATGGCAATGATCTGTATATTATATAGTCTTTAAGTGATATCTCAATAATATGGTTATATAATATTTGTTCCTATGTAAAGTGAACTGGGAAGAATGGGTGCCAGAAGGGGACGAAGAAGTGCAAGAACCCGAAAATGTCAGCAATAAGAAAAAGAAGAAGCGGAAATACGACGATCAATTGGCAGATTGTGAAGATCCAGATTTCAATGTAAGCATTTCACAATTACATACGCTTCTCTTTCTTTGATTTTCATAATCAATGATCGTATGAATAAATGACTATTTGGTTTTAGATGGATGCTGAGTTTGAGCAGCCATCAACTTCGAAGGCAAGAAATAGCAAAAGTGTGATCAATGAACTTATTGAAGCTTCTAAGGGAAGGGGAAACCGTAAAGTTAAACCATCTGCATTTTTGAGCGCTCTTGAAAGGAAAAAGCCAAAATTCGACCCTGGTGTTCATGATTCGTATCAACAGTATTTCGATGAATACTATAAACTAGATTTTGAAGACTTGGTTGGTGATATGCCCTGCCGATTTAAATATCGGAAAGTTACTCCTAATGATTTCGGATTAACTACAGAAGAGGTATTAATTTTTTATTGTAAAATAAGTCACAAAAGTATAGAACAATTATGATTTTTTGGCATAAACGCAGATATTGAATGCTCGAGATCAAGAATTGAATCAATGGGCATCGGTAAAGAAAACATTTCAGTATCGTGCCGACGAGGAAGAATTGTATGAGTTGCAAGCTTACCAGAAAAAAGCTGCCGATATAAAACGCAAAAAGCGCATTTTGTTATCTTTATACACTCCGTAAGTTTGTTTCTGTATAGCAATTGGGTTAATAAATAAATAATGAAAGAAATTAATGGTTGCCTAAAACGTGTTTGTAATGTTAAATGTTCAGAAACGAAAACGAGGTTGAAGAAGAAGTGAAGCAAGAAGAAGAGGACGAGGCAGAAAGTTCTCAAACGAAAAAGAGGAAGAGAAAGAAGAAAAAGAATAAGAATGGAAAAACTGAAACATCGGAAGCAGTCGAAGGAATTGACGAGGAACCCTTACTCGAAATTAAAGACGAGCCTTTACTTGAAATTAAAGAGGAACCAATCGAAGAAGTAAATGTTGAAAAGGCCAACGAGACGGTGCCAAAGAAATCCAAGAAAAAATCGAAAAACAAAAAGAAGAGTCTCGAGGCAAGCACACAAGAGCAAGTGGTTAATGCGAACGGGAAACAAAGGTTTCATCATGTTGAGGCAAAAGACCCTATGCGGAAAGCGAAGAAAGAAAAAAGAAGGCAAACTGGAGTATCTAAGCAAATTCTTAATGTCCCTGTGGACGATGACAGATTGCGTGCTTATGGAATCAATCCGAAAAAGTTCAAAAAGCGGATGATATATGGGACGAGCGCAAATTAGTTACTAAATAGAAAACTATATCGTTTTAATCATTCAGATAAATGGCTACTATATTTATGATGATTTCTAATAAAATTTTATCCCGAGATTTCTCGACCGCAGTGAAAATCTAAATTTTGGTGTAAGTTAAACTCTTTGATTTTATTTAATTGAGTCTTATTAGTCTATAGGATAGAGAAAATGGAACTTCTATAAATAAGAGTCACATTTTTCCATTTTTGAAGGTTTTATGCAGATAAAACGATCTATCTTTTAAGGCATTCTATGGTAAAATATTGTGTTCGTATTTAGCTTGATATTGATACACATAATTACTATAATATAGCTGATGTTTGCATACCTACTTGCATAATGCTACTTCTTCTTACCACCTTAAACCAATACCATTTGTATTTTCATTATCATTCATTTATATGCAAAGCATTCATAATAATTGAAATATTATAGGTAGGCATATTATTATTAGGACATTAGGAGGGCACACTTACTGAACATTACTGACGGACTGACTTGTGCTTGTTGAATGACATTATGGAGCATTTAGGTAGGGCGAGCGGTTTCTAGAGAGCCCGCTGACTTTCTTGTGCATTTTTTGCAGCTCATTTTAAATGTACACATACACATTTCCCTGGCTTTCCCTTGCCACTCACTCTCTGTCGTATAACATAAGTATATATATGTTCAAATTAATTCCGTGTAGTAAGTGTGTGAAAATGTGAATCTCTGCTGTAGCATTATTATTAAGATCCTTATGGCATCCAGCACCAAATGATCTTACTGAAGACTCTATAAGTAAATTACTGCATTAATTACATTAATTCTTATTACATAGAAGAAATTAGAAAAATATCTTTCAATCTACAATTACACACTTTTAAGGATAAATGATAGTGGGATATAAATAGACAGTAGTACAGTATTAGACAAATTGTAAAGGCTAAGTTGAAGATAGTCCTATCATCGCGTAAACTACCGTCGTAAGTAGTGTGGGGGCTATTTTGTCGTTTGTGAATCTTGATTGCGCAATTTGTTATGTCAAAGTCTACAACATAAGCTTACTTACGCAAACTTAGTAACACAAAATAACATTGAAAAGCAATCATCAGCACTCAACACCACACCACACATAGATATTTATTGAAGCCCCATTGCATTGCTGTCGTTTATTTATATACAACACTGATGTTTTAATTAGGTTTTAGTTTTATCGTATATACATAGAATGACCCAAAACCACAAGTATTTGCATTATTATTTGTAGTAAGCTACTGCAGTTACAAATTGTAAGTTAACTACGGAAATTGCTAAAGGATAATAATTCCCCAAAGGTTAACGCTCTTGAAAGGTCAGCTACAGGTTTCGAATCTGTTTCTATTCTAACTATACAGCTGACAGCCAATGATAACCAACTGTATATATACACTGAGTACACTATTCAGTCAACAGTTGACACGTTGACAGTAACATCTCATCTCACTCAGATCAGAAATTACTGCAAAATTATACTGTTTGAGTCACTAAATCAATTTATTGTATAAATAGGTAAGCCTATGTTGTATATGTCTACTATCAATAATTTTGTCACTTTCTGAAAGTGATTTTTTAGATGTTCAACATAGGTAAGCATTTTTGTTACCTCGATATCTTAGGGTGTAAAGGTTTCATTCAACCATATTCAACTAAAGAAACACATAATCGTTTATCGTATTTTGTAAAAAATAAAATGTATTTGATATCTTACAGCTCTACAGTCGATTTGGATTCATGCTCCTGCAATGGCAAATGTTTCTTTTGGTAGCAGTTCGTCCTCGTCCCCCACCAAACTAGTTTTTTCTATTCACAAATGTTCCAGTTTTTCGTCGACGTATTATCCTCAGTAAGAAGTTAATTTTATAGAGCTTGATTAATCCTTTATGAAGGAGATTGAACAATAAAATTCTTATCTTCTATTATTATGTAATAGTAGGATTCATTCACTGTTTATTTTATAGGAACATCCTTGAAGATCGTCCGAAAGACCAATCATCCCGATGGAGCTCGGAGTCGAATTCTCCTCCTCAGGTAATTAATAATGTACAGATTCCATACTTCAAATTATTTACCTATGCGAAAATCATTGGTTATTTCTTCGACTATATTGATTGGTATTATGTTTCAAAAAGTTCTTAGTTTTGAAGCTAAAGAGAAGCTCAATCGTGGAAACCATTACTTTCGGAAAATTTGAAAAGACTCATGTTTGCAATTTGAAGAAGTTTAAAATTTTCGGAGGTCTTTTGGAAGATAATATGATAGAACTTCTTGAAAGGTTGGTTTATCTGTATACATTTTTATATGTAGATACAGTACTACTACTATGGTGTAGTTTTAAGAACAACTAATGCATACAATGCTTGTTACAGCGGTCTAAAAAATGACAGCAGCCCTGAAACCTTTGCACTCAAATGCGAGATTGACGGATACCCGTTCCCAACACGCTTTATTAAAATTGTTCCATTGCAATCATGGGGCCCCTCGTTTAATTTCTGTAAGAAAATACTAAGTATCTATTTGAATTTAACCTTGTAATTGGTATTTTACTAAAAGTAAGGATCAAAACACAAAAAACTACAATTTCTTTTTGTGTTCTAGCGATATGGTATGTTGAATTGAATGGAATCGACGATACTGAAATTGTTCAACCTGCAATCATCCGCTTTAACTTGGTAAGCTACATGTTGTATTAGTATTTTTAATTAAAATTGGGAAATTAATTAATTTTAATTAAAAATTATGTTCACATTTATATTTACAGTATCGAGAAAAAGAAGCAATCCGCGTTTGTCTGAAACATCTTCGAGATAATAACTACCTGGAAGTTTTTGAATCTCTTCAAAAGAAAACAAAAATTCAGTTGGAACACCCACTGATGACAAATCTTCATAAAACTCTTGTTATCGATGGTGATCATGCTAAAGCTGAAGATTTCTTGGAACAATGTGCCCAAAAAAATCTTTTCCAAGATTATATTGCCAATCAGGACTATACCGCCTGTTGGAACCCCATTTCCCCTGAGTTGTATTCTCACATTAGCAGCAGCAATTCAAGTACGTCTACAGGTGCTGACCGCCGTCCAGGAATGCGAGGAGGTATGTCTATATTTACTATATTATTACTTGGTGTTTTTCAATTAAGTTTCTAATTTGTGAGTTGATGTGGAATCAAAATATTTTACTTTTATATTTACTTAGGTCATCAGATGGTTATTGATTGTGAAAGGGAAATCATATACCTATTTGGGGGTTGGAACGGAAATGAAGACTTGGCAGACTTTTGGTCGTTCGACATTGCTACATCAAAATGGGACCTAATTACTCCTAATACGGAAGCTGAGGTATTTTTTCCCGCATTAATGCAATAATTGCCTAATCAGGATGGTTTGTGTACGACATTAAAAATTATTTTGATTTATATAGGGTGGCCCAAGTGCTCGTTCGTGTCATAAGGTATTATTATGATTTCTCGTTTGATTAACTCGCATTCGCGATTGTAGCGTTTTAACTTTTAGTTAAACGTTTTAATTTATTCTCTGTTTAGATGATTTTATACCCTGAGAAAAAGCAAATTTTTACACTTGGACGATATTTAGACAGTCAAAATAGGCCTAGTCGCAACACGGTAAAGGTAAATTACGTTATTTAATAAACATATAATTGCACTTTCTCCGAAACATAAATAATTGCAACCAACGTTTTCTTTCGCAGAGTGACTTCTACGTGTACGATATTCGAACGAATAAGTGGAGCTTAATTTCTGGTTTGTTACGTTTATTCCTCTTCTCCTAAATTCTCAAATTATAGTTTAATTAATGGTGTAGTGCATTAAATCTAACATGTTTAATGTTCAATAGAGGATACGGCCGCAGAGGGAGGACCACAATTAATTTTCGATCATCAGATGAGTGTTGATAATGAAAGAAAAACTATTTATGTGTTTGGAGGACGTATTTTAACTAGTGAAAATAAGTAAACGTTCATTTTTTTATTTTTATTTCAAATCTATTTCAGGGTGTATTATTTTCTGCTCATATAAAATATTTGTGTTTGTAGTTTGACATTCTCCTTGAATGCAAATGCTAGTCCTGTTTTGAACGAACAAAATGAAGGAGTCGCACTCCCTGCGATTAACCGCAACAGTGATGAACCTCACTTCGTAGCTAACGTACGTCAAGTAGGAATTATTGATCCTCCCGGTTTGCCAGAAAATCTTGTGGCTAATCCACGTAACCCAAATAACAACAATGATCGTGAGCCTCCCCCAAACGACGATGGCAATGCTGGAGGTGCATTTGTGGGAAGTTCCCCCTCTTCAGCTAATTCTGAATTGTTGTACTCTGGGCTTTACGCTTATCACATACCAACAAACACGTGGACTTTGCTGAGAGGTGATGTTGGAAGCCCCAAACCAGCTAAGAATTCAATTAGGTCTAGAGTGGGACATAGTATGCTTTTTCACGAGGTACTTAATTAAATCTTACATTTTAAAGAAAAATCTTCGAATTTGTAATCAACTTTTTTATTGCAATTCATAGGGCCTTAGAAAACTTTACGTTTTCTGTGGACAGAGAGCAAAAGAGTACCTGAATGACTTTTGGTCGTATAATGTTGACAAAGATGAAGTGGATCATATTTCTGATGGATTTAAAAAAGCTACTCAAAATACTCCTGCAGCCGGATTCACCCAGAGAGCAACAATAGATACAGAAGTGAATGAAATCTACATTTTTTCTGTAAGTTTTCATATTTTTTGCGTAATTGTTATTTATTTCCCTGCATCAGTATTTTTATATGTATTTAACTATTTATAATATGACCTTACCTTTGTATTTCAGGGTTTAAGTAAAGACAAAGACAAACGCGATGAAAATGTTCAAAATTCGTTTTGGGTTTTTGACATTAATAGAAAATCATGGACATGTGTTTATAGAAATGATAGTTCTATTGACCAAAACTGGAGTCATATGCAAAACTTAGATCCAATCCCTCAACCCCGTTTTGCCCATCAGTTAGTTTACAATAACGTAACTAAGGTAAGTGTTAAATTATACAGATGTCCATGAACAAATGGCTTGTCCATGAGCATGCACCTATATTTGTTTTAGAAAACTATTTAACATCGTTGTTTGTATTGTTTATTGTTTGTATTGTTTATAGACCCACTATTTATTCGGAGGGAACCCTGGTAGAACGAAAGATCCGAAATTAAGACTGGACGACTTTTGGAGACTGAAACTAATAAGACCAACGAAAAATGATTTGCTGAAACAATGTAAACTGATGTTGCGTAAGCAAAGGTTTGAAGAATTAGCACTGAAAGACTCCCTTGGTGCACTTTTTTATTTACAAACTTCGCTGTCTGAACTCATCAACCACGAAGACCCTCAACAAACCAAAGAGGTTGTCTAATATTTAATCTACACAGAAGGCTATAAAATATAAGTAAATTTCGTGTCCTAAGCCCTAAATACATTTGTTTTGTTTTTTTTTCAGTTTCAAAAATTAACTCTCCTTCTGTTCTCTCTGGATAATGAAGACGGGGAGGGTGAAGATTTGAGTTTCTCTGAAGAATCTGCCGCTACGGCAAAGACGCATAGAGAAGAAATTCAAATGTTAAAAAGAAGTCAGCTATTCGATAAATTAAGTTCGTATTTCCCTGCTAACATGACTCAACCAAAAATTAATCTTGTCGATCTGCTTCCTCTCTAAATGCTACAATAACTTTCTTACGGAGTAGGTAGATAGTTATAAAAATCATTTCTTAATTATACAATAATTATACGAGACGTGTCGACAGTTGTAAGGATTTCTCATATAACGGCAGCTTACATTATTTAGAGAAGATTTTTCAATATCCTCTAAATTCTAACATGGACAATGAAATGATTCTACTTAGACTTTTGCATTAGTAGTAATCGCATTTTCTGAAATAATCTGCTAGGCTGTGCGTAATATTACGATTAGACAGTAAAAATGAATCATCGTAAGCATAAAAATGCTTCAAAAGCTGTTATAGTGACTTCGTGACTATATGTGATTTTATTAATAGGTTCTGTAAAGCTCGTATCCTTTGTACCCTAAAATTACCGGAGAATACCTATCTCTCAAAAATATTCTATAAGTTTGTTTGCGATATACTATACTGTAATTCATTCGGGTAAATTAATTTTTTAGTACCTTAAGGCAGATCTGTCTGTTTGTATTGTGTCTGTCGTATAAATCTTCTGTGTGCTCGATTTTTGAATAAATTTTAAAAAATCGCCAAAATGCCTACGGACAGTACTTAAATTACAGAAGCTTTATAAATGCAAATAAAAGAAATGTGACACAATGAAATTATAAAAGCATGAGCAAATACAAGGTATTGTAAGATTGGAACTTGTAACCGGTATAAAAATAGGTTATATAGTACAAGTAAAATTTTAGTTGCTCGTAAAACTAGGTTAAGTCGATGTAAGTTATTACTATTTATAAAATGCTACTGTAATTAATGAATGTACCTTTCTAATTATAAGTTAAACGTTTCCTACACAATTGTAATTCATCACTCAGATGCGTTCATTCAAAAGTTACGAAGTAAGTTACGTGTCCGTAACATTTAAGTTATTTTAATAGTAGCTAATTATAGTTTGCTTTTTAGCGTAAAGAGGCTAGATTCAATGATAATACATGAAAAATGATAACTGTATAGTTACAATAGTTAATAATGTATGTGCATATTTATTGATGCAAGCAAACTCTTGGACTGTTTAATGATATTATTATTGTAATACTAGCCTTTATACAAATATAATGGAATCGTCAGTTGAAGTCATTATTTAATTAAACTAATAATTATGAGTCATAATTAACGTTTTTTCAAGTTAATTTACTGTCATCAACTTTATTTGTCTTGCAAAGAATGTGTAAGACACGTTCATCTGTTCATTCATTCAACAATGAAGAATTTGTAGAAACATCATCATCATGCTAACTAAAGATAAGAGACCTAGGCATTAACTTTAATTGAATGGCTAATATTCATTTACTACTTGTAGTATATCTGTATACAGATATGTGGACATTACAATATAACATACATAAATGATACTCTATAGCTAAATTACACTTATTATGTTTTAAGTAGGCAGTAAGAAAAGAAAAACAAAGTGAGTGAATTAACAATTCCTTTTTTATCATAACAAATTATTAGGTAAATATGATTTCCGGTGCATTCAACAATGTTCTACGGTGAGGCAAATTAAATCCCTTGGTTGTATTTCTCTCAAGGGTGCCTGTATATATGGTGCATCTTTAAACTTATCCAAAAATGACTGTCTTGTTAGAAATAAGACTATTTTGCACTTGTTTAAAACAAAAAACATTTAACTGTCGATACGAAGAGTGGGAGAGATTTTGTTATTTTTAGAGTACTGCTGCTGTGACGGTTGCAAAGCTGTCAAATCACATACAACTCTCATCTAAATCTTAATATTTTATATGAACGTTGTCTTCTTGTATGTATTGATGTTCGTAGAGGTTATATAAATTGATGATCAAGCAGTAGTGTGGGAAATAGCCAAAAAATGAACAACACATTCGCACTCGACAGTTCGTAACTTCAAGTAAGCCACGATTGACTAATTGTTGGTGGGAGAATCTGGAGAACCAGTTCCATCGGGAGACGTCTCATTCTCATTAGGCGTTTCATTCTCATCGTTTTCTTTGTCAAACTTTGAATTGGGATGATTGTCTACAGTGGGAGACTCTATCTGAGTGGTGCCTTCACTGTTGAGAACAGACTGGAATTCTTTATCAGGTGTAGGCTGCTCACTATTAAGATCCTCTTCCAGAGGAGATTTTGTGCTATGATGCGTCTTGACGACTGCTTCACTATCGCCATTTCCATCTGCACTTTCTCCGGCAAGGGTGGCTTGGTGCGACTCACTCTTCCCCTCTCTCCCCGATATAGACTGATCACTACTGGACAACTGTGCATTGGGATTTTGCATTTGACGATATTGTTGCTGTAAAGATGCCTGGAACGGCTTTCTTGTTTTGTCTCCTTTTCTCCATAATATAATTTCCTGCAAAATTATTATAAACAATCATATAAGCTGTTTTGTTTGAAAGGATTTTATACTTTCTCCAGTTTTCCACAAGAAAAAAATAACATTTGGGAATATTTTCTCTAAAAATACCTGTTGCTTAAAGTATCTTCGATCTTCTTCATCAACCAGGACCAGATTCAAATAATATCTCACAGAAAATTTCTTATTTATATCTTTCATGGTAGGCGTGAGCTCGTAACCGGCCAGAAACACACGAATTGGAATGCTCTCTCCTCGCACTGGGGCACCATCCATTATTTCATACTTGGCAATTGTTTCATTCTCATTGAATGTGTTTGGTCCTGCAAAAATCACATTATATTTCATTTTAAGAAATCTTTGAGACAACTATAGTAAATAGAGCACTGTTACATAATTTATCTAATTGCTTACCAGACCCAGTAGTTTCTCTTTTGATTATGGCAATTTCCATATGCTTTATTTTGATACGAACCAAAAGAAAATAAATTTTCCCGACGATTACATCCTTAAGATGGTACTTTGATTTATTGTATTCGAATTCAATGTGGAGACAGTCTTCTATACCGACTTCCATTTTGATACTACTGTTCATTTCAGGGTAAGATGAAAGGGTGTGAACGATGATTTCTTTCTCTTTTACAATGTCTGAAAGTCTCCTTACTATTGTCACTCTAATAAAGTACCTGTATAACAAAAGGCAAACAATACACAGTTACTTACTGTCATATATTAAGATTAAGCTGATAATCTTAAGATTAAGATGATAATCTTTTGCCTTGAAAAACTTTGTCTATGACTTACTGTACTTTAAGTTAGTTTAAAGCTTATCAAGTCTAGTTTGCACAAATATGATTAGCATACAGGACAATGCACAAGGAAATGAAGGTATTACCTGAGTTTGACATTAGATCCGGTATAAGATTCATATGGCTTCTCCACATTAACGAAATCAAAGGGATAGGTTATATGTTGA
>JABASI010004213.1:0-14533 GCA_019776505.1 Tomocerus nigrus | reverse complement strand
CATTAAATTAACTTTAATTAACAATGCTAAGTTACTACAACCTACCGCTACTTTCTTACACCTGTTTACCACAGTTTATTAATTACTTCTGTAACTGTAATTCTGTGACTAGAGTCAAAAGATAAACTCAACTATTCTCTTCACCCTGCACCATATATGGAGGACTGAAATATTTAGTTAAATAAATTTGAATTGGTGGATGTGATACAAAGTATGATAGATAAGGAATGTATGCATTTATGTACTACATGGATGCATACAAAGTAAATCATATGCGCTATTATGATATTTATTTTTTACACGTGACAGATTAGATGGAGAGTGCATTAAAAAGATCCATGAGGTCACAGAGCGAGTGAGATTATCGATAAGGTGACCTATTCTAGTGCGCGATTATTGCAATAAGAGTTGTGTATCTGTATAGCATGGAACATTCAGTTACATTCGCTATGCATATGCAATGCATAAATAACTTCCTCTTCAATGTTACTTTTTACATGAACAGCTGCTGCTATGGGCTCAATCAACGAATAAATTCGGATTTTTATTTAAACTTTTCAAGTGATTGATAAAAGTAAACTTTGTATCATAAATTAATGTTAGTGCAGAGATTAGGGTGTACAACCATATGATCTAAAACTGTAACGGTTAAGTAACTGCCCATTTATTTAGATATGTAAAGAGTGACTCGTATAATATAACCAACTAGTATGTTGTTCTTTACCAGCTGGACTGATGTATTTGTTTGGTATCATCCATATGATATTGAAGCTTACGTAGTCTCTTGTTGAAGTTATTTCGTGCCCACTTTATACAGAATATTATGATGTAAATCTATGCTCCTTTTTTAGTAAACTAGATAGATGGAAAAATATTTTAGGAGATTTCAATATTATATTATAAGCATTACTGTTTATTTGATTTTGTACGGAGACTCAAAGATAATTAGAAAGAGATACGAGTCGTATCTCTTTCTATTATCTTACGTTCAACCTGTTTTGAAAATTTCTCATTAAAACAACATTTAAAAATATTTTTTGATTGGAATGACAATGCAGCTTTCGTGTAGTAATTAGCAAATTAGATTCTGGTTTCAATTCTGTAAAGGTGATATTTTGGGTTTCATCTATTTTTAATATGAAAGTAAATAATATGTTTTTATCCATCATTCCATCAAAGCATACATACTTGATGGGGATGGACCGGATGGGGATTCTTGTGATTTCATACAAAAGTACAAGCAGATCTGCTGTTTCATTATCTATTGGAGAAATAAGTTTTCAAGGAATCATACCTCATTCAATACTTTGCTGTGTTGTGGCGTAGATTGCAGCGTCTTTTGCGTACATTCATGAATGCAGTAAGTAAAAGATTCATGTTCATAGTGCAAGGGAGAATTGAAGGGGGTAAAATGATATTCGCAATGGGTTGACGTAAGTGCAAGTCCATGTAAACGACATACAGGATAATGTGTACTTGTACACATTAGTTGTTTGGCTGTATCTATTACTATTACTCCGTTAAATGATAATTCATTTAATCTGTAGCAGAGCTACATTGGTTGGCTTTATTTGATAACCTCGTAAATGTATTTTGTACATGGTGCCATGCATTTTTACTGTACTGCAATCCGTGTTATCAATTAATGCTTAAATGTATAACTTGTGCATGTGATGAAAGGCCAATGTGTAGTATTTACAAGTGCAATTATATTCTAACGCAACATTGTGATACTTTTGTATCATTGCTGTAATTTCCAGCTGACTTAAAGAGATGTACTTTTATCTCATTGTTTAGATTACTACAATTGCGAACTACGTTGGTACACGGGGCAAGCCTTTACATAAATGACATAATAATAATACTGCACATAGAAATTTTAATTTCTGGTATACTCTGGTGCATTGTGATAAGATAATTTCCCTGTTAAACAGATGTTATAATGACTAACTGGCAAACAGGTGTATATGTACTTTGTATTTCAGGATTTGATCCATAAAATCAGAAGAGTTCACATTAGATCAAGTAAATGTCATTGGTGTTATATAATTTATGATTTCATCTTATCACTTTTGGATTCTGAAACAAAGTTGCAACTACTTTGCGGAAAAATACTCTTGAAAAGTAATAAGCAATTTTTATGCATTTTCTGATCTAATCACCAAACTCAAGTGCAACCCGAATCACGATAGCTCTAGCTGTACTGCATTGTCGCTAAGTACAGCCGGGTTGAATCATGAACGCTTTGTTACAAAAATCTATTTGCTTTTTTATTGCTGCTTCTTACCATTATTAGCGCCGCAACTCTAAAGCTCACGTCCTTTTTTAAGCAGGCCCTAATTGAAGTTATTGCATCTATCTAACTAAGTAATAATGAATCTAACTAGTAAAATAAAAAGAAACGGAATTGCAAACAACTACATTAATGTTCTACTTATGTATGTATGTACAGTACAGTAATTCAGTTACCCCACATAAATTCTTTACATTTTTATTTCCTTTTACTTTTCATTTCATATAAGACAGACAAAAGTTCTGTAAAAGAAAATTAAAATCTGCAAAATCTTACATTAAGTCACTGAAGGAGTCATTTCTTAATCTAACCTAAATAATTACAAATCATCTCAATGCATGATCAAATAATAAAAAAGTTAGGATTAAATAGTGTTCTTAACAATATCTGTCAACTATTCATAATTCTTACAATTATAAGTTTAAGTAGAAGTGAATTGAGGATGGAATCTACTGGTTAGGAAATAAGGTATCAACAGAACATAAATAATAGCACACTGCACATACAGAATTGAGATTTCCATTTTGTTGAGAACAAATATTGAAAGCATAATGTAAAATGTATCCCTTTTGTCATCCAATAACTAGAGAGCAATCTACATTTATTTAAATACATGATAATGTTTTAATGAACACCTGTAAAACAAAACGGTATCTAAGATTACATAAATAGTAATTTCATATTATGGCATTTTAGGAACTGTGCATTGGCGCAAGTAACCTATAAAATATAGAAATCCTTTTTAAATAATTACAATGAACATCTTTCGTTGGACTCAGTAAAACAGGAATAGCTTACCTATTATTATTATAACAATAAAGAATGGATAACTCTTAATTCATAGTCTAAATTATTACAATCAACATATCATACGTATAATATTGTTAACACGTAATCTAAGGTAAAAACACGGAAAACTTGTAACTAAAACCAGTAAAAAGCTGCTTACATAAATTCGTAGTTTCTTTGTGACATTTGTTTTCAGCTCAAGTTAGTTGGGCTGTATTATTTCTATTGACTTACTGTAATCCTTAAAATTTCAAGGTAACAGTAACGGTAACATTATAAGTACAGAACAATATACATGGCATATATTTTATGTTACATTTTATTTCATTGTTGGCCAAACTGTATTTTATTACATGAGCTACTATTAAAATGTTTGACTTACAGAAAATGATTTTAAATATTACACTGTTGTTGGTACATCTCCCGTAAATATACATTTTACGGCCGTCAGTTCCCAAGTCAAACAAACCCATGAAAAATTAAATGTACTGAAATACAGTGTCGAACAAGTTATGTATGTGTATTTATAGACATTGCGTATTATTTCCTCCCGAGTTAAGCTAAACGGTTAAACATTGCATACAACATCTTACATTATCCATACATTTTATGCTTTACTTATTATTTAGTAAACTCGCAATAGGTAATCTGTATATATGTTATTAGTGTTAATAATAAAGCTATTATAATATTAACCTTAGATCTAAGTTTATACACGGTTTACACACACATAGTCATTAAAGTATACAATTACCTACTTAACTTATGTACCTATAAGGTTTATAGTATATTTATAGTTATATTTAGAACTTCCATAACTCATGTGGACTCTATTAGCACGAATTATAAATTCTGCCTAACCTCGTCTCTCTTCTCTTTACAATTGCCAACTGCTTTTTCCTTGGATGCTTAATATTATTTCCCTGTGCAGTTCGTTAATGTCAAAAGTCATAAGACAGGTTAGGCATCCAGGTACAGTAACAATAAAGTCAAGAATTACAACGTTTCTCTTGTTCCTTCCTCTATAATAATCATTTTATGTTTCTATTTCTTTCTTAATGCAACTCTTTCTTAAATAAATCACACAATTATTTTGAATGCCCCATTAAGCTAGTATTTACACCGGTTTCAATATTTGCTGACTTATGCAAAACTTGCTGACAATCTCCGCGCTATATTATTAATACACATTCAAAGCTGTAACTCATTAAATGCTCTAAAAGTAATGCATGTAGAATATAAAATACATACATAAAATATATTTCTCTTCTCCAAACAAGAGCATACATGCATAACAATTAGTAGATACATGTGTGTAATAAATTTGCTGAGCTAACTGATAATGTTTAAATTGTGCTAAACTAAAATTCAACCTCATTATGTTGTAACGTTACATTCATAATCTTAAATATAGAATTACAGATAGCACTCGACCATGTAATTGCATATCTATTTATGTATAGTGTATCACAAATCCTACAATTATACTCCATATCTCTACTACCTAATATTGGATTTATGTGCATTAACTGTCATTAAGGAATTCGTTGACAGATGCAGATTAAAGAACTTAAAATTTAAGATGCATTTTCTTGTAGCTACCTACATAATATTTGTAATTTATTGAATGACTAATGATGAATAACAAACTTGGCTTATTTTCCTCTAATAAACGTTTCTTCCTCGTAAGTTCTATACAGAAAAAATGTTTCTCTGTAATAGAAATTGACAAAAATGAAATTCAAATTAAAGTAGGTACCTAGGTACATGAATTCTATTTAGCCACACTAGTTCAGTAATTCAGTCTAAGCGGATTTGAAAAGAAAGAGAGAAAGTGGAGGAAAGATTTGAAAGAGCTGTCTTGATTTATTTGCTATTTACCTAGCTACCTAGAGAAATTGAATTATTTTAGGCGTGGACAGAACACTCATGGTTATTTTCACTCAGCCGCTTCCATTTGTGGAAGAAATTACTAGAGGAGATGGCAGAGGAAGGGATAGTCAAAGTACAAAAGGAAGAAGGGTACATCGTGCCAGAAGAATCTATAAGTATATAGCGCTAGTGCATGGTCGCTCGTGGTCAGCAAAGTAATTTGTAAACCATGAGATGTGTTCACCAGCCAGTAGTTCACTTGTCTCGCCCGAATCCGTGGACTGAATACAAATTTTTCATCCCCATTATCATCCTCCTTT
The DNA here is from genome assembly GCA_019776505.1 of Tomocerus nigrus. Classification (NCBI taxonomy): domain Eukaryota; kingdom Metazoa; phylum Arthropoda; class Collembola; order Entomobryomorpha; family Tomoceridae; genus Tomocerus; species Tomocerus nigrus. Next base: position 9,259 of record JABASI010004213.1, on the reverse strand, counting down.
CTATTCTTTACACAACAGCCAGTCAGACTACTTCGCCCGAATCCGTGGACTGAATACAAATTTTTCATCCCCATTATCATCCTCCTTTCTATTCTTTACACAACAGCCAGGCAAACTACTAGTAGGCCAACCTACTACAATACACTCTTCCATTACACACATACTGTCCGTATCTATCAATCAACTGATTTTCTATTCACCCCAGAACAATGATACCAAGTCAAAGACCTAAATACTTTCTGACATCCCTTCAATTCAGATGACCTACCAACCACTACCTTACTCTAAATAACTTCACAATCCCTTTTTTATATTTGCATTTATACTTTGCTAAAATTGCTCTACCCTTTTTACTGATTTCCTGAAGCATTTCATTGGATCTTTGGGCAATACCTACACATCGTGGTAAATCATTTACCGTGTGCAAAAGAATATTTGAAGAGTTCCAATCTGATTACACATTTTGGTAATTGATTTACCATATAATTGCAAAAGAATATTTAAAGATTTCCAAATCTGATACTTATAGAAAAATCTTCGACTTGTAAATCTTGGGGATAAATGCATAGAATAACTAAAATAAAATACTAAAACATACTAAAGGAATATTTCAGTTTTAGATACAATTTGTTACGTATGGGGTGAGATACAAAAAAGACCTGTCAGGCATGCAAATCCATATAATTATGTAACTGACAAAAAAGTTCCTTTTTCTTAATATTTCTGATTTGTGACATTATGACTTCTATGTAGTAAAGAATTTTGAGGATTACTGTTTTCCAGATTGACGAAAACTCTTTTTGAATGTACATCTTCAATAGTTATATTATACTGAGTGAAAGAGTAATGCTAGTAGCTCTGTGCAATAATTATGTCTGGTTCTAGTCTGGTTCTTGAAACTCATACAGAGTTGATGATACAAACGTAAATGTGCAATAAAATGTTGTATGCATGAGGCATGGTCTGCTGATAAATGGAGAATCCGCTCAACTGAACTTAAACCAAATTAGAACTAACTTTACTTTGGTTAACTTCTTTTTCAACTTACTTTATACAATGTTTACATGGAATCTCATACTTTTGTATTGCTGCATTGTAGCGTATGCTGGAAATGCCCGAGCAGCTTCCTACGTCTCGTTATAGAAAATACACTTGTGATCTTCTAGCCAAGAACCACTTACTACTAAACTGTGTTCTGTATTTCTGTATAGTTCCATATGATTTGTACCTCGGATAAAAAAACCAGAAAAAAGTTGTACAACTTCAAAGATTAGGTTCAACTTGACTCATGCTGTACAACTCCGTACGTTAACTTCTTCCGGATCATCACATACATTCTTTACGTGTGCGTAAAAGTAGTAAAAATTAAAGAATAGGGAATTAAGTAGGTACAGATACCAAATGTTGCAAATGCAAACTTTCTAATGATAGTTGTCGATCTATATTATTACTTAGTGCATACAAGTAGCGTACAATATTCGTAGACGTGCATATAAGATATCTGAATCCCTGTTCGACCTGGTTGACAATTCTTAAATTCCTGCTCAAAGATTGCAATCTTTCTCTAGGGGAAGGGTTAATTTTATTTTCCTGACACACTCTCAATTCAAGCATAGATCCCAACTGAATCTCATTAACAAAGTAAAAACGATGAAAGAACATATAGAAAAACTGGAAAATGAAAAGGAATTTAGAAAGTTCTTCGAATTAAAAATTCAGAATAATTATAATGACAAATTAGGTGTATTAAATTAGATGTAGGTATTTCAACCCGCATGAAAGCACACTCGTTAGCGTTACTGGTTACTCTATAGCTGTAAATTGTAAAATGAAAGATCTAAAAATAGTCACAAATAATGTTTTTAATTTACTAATAATTGCAAAAATATTTATTATTGAAACCTCCAGATTATTGTGCCTAAGTATCTTTCAGTTACCAAACCTATTAGATTGCATTTTCCAATTAAAAATAATGTGGAGATAATGTAAATGTCAATTTGATTCCCTATACACCTTTAAACGCACTCACCTGCTACGAAACCAAAAATAGCGAGTTAATAGCTTTGGATGTGATCGAAAGCAAAACATTTTTGCAACAAATTTTACTGTGTATTGTGTGTATTGCCCAATAGCACTCTATTCTCAGTTCTTCATTCTACATAAACGGAAGTGGAAATTGACTATTTTGGAATTACCTTTGAAATGTGATCTCGCTCTGAGTTGCCTTCTTTCGGGTATACCTAGCTACTTAGCATAGCACTTAAGCATACAGAGCGTTAGTTAGAAGTTAAACTTAACATTTGTGCAAAATAAGAACATCTCAAAAAGGTCGATGCATCGTCCCCCACTTCACTCACGCATATCTTATCTACAGGGAAAACACTGACACCCTCTGCACACATATGTAAAATTTATTTCCTATAACCTGACTTGAACTATTAGTAAAAAAATTGCCTCTTAATGGATGTAGTTCATTATACACTGTTTACCTCTACAAAGAAGCCACATCTCTTTGTAATTCACATTATTAAAGCCGGAGTGCTTAACCACCGAAGAAAGATATAGGCAACCAAAAATGCTTTACTATTTCCTACCCCTCTATCTTAACCTTACAGTTTCTATCTTAACCTATTTGCTATTTATATACTCTTACTTACTTTAGATGAGTGTATTAAGAAATAAGGTAGCTAATTACATTGTAACGTAACATTGAAGTTTGTGCATTTTTCCTTAAAAACATGCTAATGTAACTTAAAGCATTTGCAAACATTTGCGGATACGCTAATTGAAAGTTATCTCAAGTTATTGTACGTATGCCTATACCTTAATATGTTAGTAAAAGGGGCAGAGCAGAAAATAAATTGATCTTCCTATGTATTAGTAGTATATATCGTTGAAAGATGAAATGGAAAGGTCTTTTCTACTTCTGTACGTAGCTATTTAGGGTAAAGTTTCTGTTCGTTGAGCTTTCATAAATATTGCATATATTTGAATACCATGTATTAGATTTGAATGTATGTGTGTATGTGGGTATGTGTCTAAAGAGAGTTAAGAGTTAGTTAGTATGAAGTTTGTATTTGTAAGATAGCTTGTGTAGTTCAGATGTTTTTAATAGCAGCGGAGAAGGTATGAAAGGAGTTGGTGAAGTGGCGCAGAGTCACTCCACTCCTTTGGCGTCAGTAGTAATGTTCCGGGGAGCTCGGGTTACTTATTGTGTTGGCGGAGGAGACGGAGGAGTGGAGGGAGCCTTCGGAGCCTTGATGATTATGAGGATGTCCATTAAGGTGCTGAGCGGAGGAATGATTGTGTGGATGGGGATTATTATGGCTGCTATGATTGTTATGAGAATGGTTGTGTCCGTGGTTATGGTGTTGATTATGGTGGTGATTCACATTAGAATTGCCATTAAGTTGATTGAGAGGCGGAGGTGGAGGAGGATGCGCATTCGGGTTATTAGCTGAACTCATTACGGGATTTTGATTGGAATTGTTCCTTGCCTGATTGTAGTTCCTGTGGATCATTTCGAATTTCGTTTTCCACATGTCTCTCTCTTGGCTGAGCCTGGAGATCTCTTTTTGAAGTCGTCGATTCTGGTCTTCCAACTGATTTCGTTGGTGCAATCGTTTTGTTCTGCAATTCTGAGCATAGCCGCGATTCTTAAGAGTTCTTCGTTTTTGTTTGAGTCTTACGACTTCGTCACGGGGGAAGCCATGGAGTCTCTTGTTGAGTTCTCGTACAGGAAGAGCAGTAAGGATATCATCGCTGATATCGGATGCAGGGCCGGGGCGATTATAGCCTGAATCTCTTCCGTCAACACTCTGACTGCGGGAATGATTACGAATATGATGACCATTATGAGATTCCAGTCCCTGCATTGAATGACTGGAAAATTCATGATGTTTTCGGATCCACACAGGATCCATTGATTCAACGTGGAGAACTTGTCCACATTGACCAGTTAAATCAATTGGTTGTTCTGTAGTGTTATGATAACGTCCTGGAAGCATTCCCCCGTGGTGATGCTGCCACATGTGAACATCTTCCATCATATGATCTCCGTCTTGATCAATCATATTATTCGGCTGGGGAGTATGAGCTTGGGAAATAGGAACTGTCGCAAATCCAGGTGAGGGAGGAATCGTACAATGAGAGGGAGAATCTTCCGGTGGAGTTGCGGGAGGAGTACTCGGACTCAGTGCCTTCACGCTCACATTCCCGTTGATATTGTGTGAGTGTCTACCATGTAACAAGTTGATGTTACCTGAAGAATTCGGATAAGGAACCATACCTGAGTGAGGGGGAGGCCCTCCGCTCGGGATGTGTGGGGGAGGACCTTGGTCCGGAAGGATGTGACCGTTGTCAGTCATCATTAACTGACCTCCACTCCCAAGATGAATTGTCGTCGTGTGCGGGGTTGTTGGTGGTGGGTGAGAAATGTTCGCGTTCGGCTGCAAACCTCGCTTGTGCTCATCTGCCATCGTCTGCAAATGCTCCAGCACAAAATCATTGACAATCTCTTCCTCCAGTGGCGTCGCAAACTCGTTTGTCGCATGCATCCCGTTCACTATCGCCCGACTTTGTTTCACCAGCCCCATTTTCATTGCTTTCGATTTAAATTCAAACAATACCTGTAGGACAACAAAGATCATTAGCACAATCTCTTTCTAGTATTCTCCATTCTCCATTACAACATTCAACATCCCTACCAATATTTGTCATTTCCTACAATTTTCACACGACTAAACAAATAAATGACCTCGAAAGTACAGGGATCTAAAAATTACATGCAATCAAATAATAAATAGAATGTTTTGACTTACTTTTAAATGAAAATAAATTACGCTGACGTGAAGAAAGTCACTTTTACTTGTGCTTGAATCACTTTTATTGCTAGCTATGTGTATTTTCACTTTCCTCTGACGAAGGTTGAAAAACATGGGTACACTGAGAACGAGGAACTAGCGTAACGAGTAGTGGGTCAACTAACTGTAAGTAGCCAACTAATCAAAAACGGAAAGTTATCAGTCGAAGAAAACTCAACGCAGCAATTTATTACGCCACAATCAGTTCATTGTTTAGTAGTAAACTAAATAACTGACTAACTAGGTAGTTTATTTATCAGCTCTTTCAAATCCCATTAAAATTGAATATCGTTACTGTTTGCAATAATTCATTGATAAAAATGTTATGAATTAAGTACAGTGTGTGTCCAGTGCTTGGTGTGTGTAGCCAGTTGCACCAGTTCGTAGTAGAAGAGTAGTCGAAGAGATAAGAATTTCTGATGGAAGATTTTTCCTCTATAGATGCAAATGCAGAGTATAAAATTAGTAGCTATTTGCATACAAGTCAATTATTTAAGTGAAGGTTGACTTTGAGTCGAATTAAAGTGCTTATTAATTAAATCTTGAGTGTGTGTGTGTGAATGTGTGTAGAAAGAGAGACTCTGGGGTCTAGCAGAAAAAGATGATGATTCTGGATAGACGTGCAAACAACGTGTGTGCCTGACAAAAGAAAGCTGGCACATATAAAGGACTGGGAAGAAGAGAAGAGGAGGTCTGGATAAAGCAGAGAGGAGTTCAGTTCTTCGGGTCTTACAAATTCATACGTAAGTAGCACCACTAGATACATACATAAATATATTGAGAAGGAATAGTGTAGGAAGGTAGTACTCTAGTAGCTCTGCGGATTCATACTATTAGCAACAGTATAGAAAAGAGAGCTGCCTGCTGCATTACGTAACTTAACTGCAGAGTATTAAAGTAGAGTCTGCTATTGTATGGTAAGTACACAGATAGTGCGGGGAAGTCGTCGTTCGTGAATGTATTATGTATGAAGAGAGTTGGTGATGTGGATGCTGGAGAGAGAGAGAGAGAGAGGAGGCAGAGACGGACAGGCAGGCAATGGGGAAGGAGAGTCCAGTCAAAGGCGGGAGCACGTCGGTGCAAACACGCCCAGAACACCCGGATTCCTTTCCTCCTCGACAGTCAACTCAACGGCTCTGGAAATCTTACTCACGCACCGCACCTCCACAATACAAGCACACAATCTCTAATCTCGACGAACTAAATTGCCCGACTGCATCAACATCCAATCCAAGTTAACATCAACCCGTTTCCACGTTGACTCTCTCTCTCTCATGCTCCCACCAAAATTCTACTCTACCGTTCCTTTTCTATGCCCGTTCTTCTTCTTCTTCGGCAATCACAATGCGACTCTCTCACTCTCATCAATTGCGCCATTCTCATTAGCATTATCATTCCGGACTATTATTTCCTACTTTCCATTATCTTATGACTCTCGACAATTCTTTTCCCATGCCCAAACGGAAATCCATCTCTTTTCCAGCCTCAATCTCATCTTCTTCTAACCAACAGTCTCTTTCGCCACCACATTTCCAACCTTCCTCCTCTTATATTTATGGCAACTGATATCCAATTCAACATCCTTATCTTCCAAATGGATCTTTCCGACTCCTGTTGCTGGGAACTCCCATACAAAATCCAATTAGGACGAACATTAAACCCTAATAAAATTCATGCGCTCTTCATTATTATTTTCCATCTTTATATTTGCAGATACTGATCTAATTTTATTGTGATGAAAACGGTTCTAGGCAAAGTTCTTACAAAGAATTTCCGTAAATCAAGTTCAGTTAAGGACAAGGATGTAATGATGTAAATATCCGTGATAAATTGAAAGAAATGGGGACAGATGAGAAAATAATCAATAATCGTTTCCGTTCTTTAACAGTTTTACACTCTTTTACTAAAGTGGCACTGGTTTAGTTTACTTTGCTACTTGTGTGTATGTATCTAAGTATATGGTGGTGGTAGTGTAGTAGTCGTCGTGGTTAGGGTGATATGCGATGTTGCGTATAGATCAAAGTAGTCCTTGTCTTTTGCAACTCAGCACAATTGGGTGCATGTGCATTTGCAATTTCCACGTTTTCTTTCCCTTTTCTTATAACATTAGGGTGATATGCGATGTTGCGTATAGATCAAAGTAGTCCTTGTCTTTTGCAACTCAGCACAATTGGGTGCATGTGCATTTGCAATTTCCACGTTTTCTTTCCCTTTTTTTTATAACAATGAGGAAAATATAGGCAACTGAATCCACTTCACTGTTACACCATCATATTCTCCACTTGGTTATATTATGTATGTATTTCAACCTCCTAGATTTACTACAGATTCTTTGATTGTTTAATATTCACTCCTCACTGCTACAATTCTCACGTCCGCATCCTTACTACTTTTACTTCTTTCCAAACACTACAAACAAAACTCACAGTTAAGCTGAATATATCAACACGCACAGATTATTTTCAATATTCAACTGTATAAAATGTGAAACAGTGAAAAATATTTGATTTTTATTCAGTACGACATACTTTTTAATAGAACTCTTTCACAATTCTCTCCAATGCACTCATTCTACAGGAGATATCTGGTTTAGTCTAAATCTACACACTACTGTACCTATATGTACATAGTAAATACGGGTTAACCTTCGAAAATCGGTAAATTACAATGCTGCATACATTGATGCATACATTGTATTGGCCAACAGACAGACACTAATTGTACGAGGATTAGGAGCTGCTGCGACGGCANCAATGCAACTCAATTTCGCGATAAAGATGAGATAATTTCAATTTCATTGGACAGAGAGGTCATTTGCAGTAAAAAATTGTCTGCAAATTCAGAGGGTTTTACATGGCTGATCGTGTTCCAGACATAGCAGACTGAGATAAAGACATAGTATTATTATTGTGTCAGTGGTAGTAATAGAAATACATAGTGTGCGGGCGTAAATAGACTTTTTCACTATTAATGGCAGATACTTAGGTAATAAATGGTAAACACAGATACTGTACATTCAAACTGCAGATAATTTCAGCAGACAGTTTATAAAAAGGGCGACTAAATAACATGTGGCAACGTGTATCTCATGAAAAATTGATGTTTAGTTTTCTTTGCAATAATTTCTTTTTTTTCCTACTTCTTATGACACAATTAAAATATAAAAACAAAACAAAAATCTTAATTGGTGTATATTTTTGTTCTTTTTAGTAACAATGAGTTTTGGACAAATTATTTGGTTAGGACTTCAAGGTATTCAGTGCTAGTTTTTATAGTATACCTACATATCATTGTAATATTTCGAATCTAATTAAATCGTTACATAATATCGGTTAGCATAATTCGAGTCGAAAACCAGGAAAAGGGATCGATAGTTTCACAACAGAAATTATAATTCCTTTCTTCGGCATTTGCACCGATATCCACATGAACAGTCATTTCCATCTGTACGGCTTCCCCTTGATGTGTTTTGTTTAGCACGACCTAAGTCACTGTGTGGTATGATGTGTCATTCAGTATGCACTAATTTTTGTTCAAGTAGCCACCATTGCAATGCTAACTTTCGTTTGTTTTCTGCACTGTAGTAAAATTGGTCGTCAGTAATCCAATTGGAAAATGAACTGAACATCTAGGGCGAAAGTGAAGCCCATGTGAAGCCTTAAATATTATGGCCTGACCTAAACCTCCCTGTTCTCCATATGTTTTGCTCAATATACATAAGTACAGCTAATATACGTGCTTATTGCCGTCATGCCTTATTAATACGTAATGTTAAGATAACCTTGTACGGTGGCAGATAAACAAGCGCTGCGACTTTACAGGAGACGGGAATCACCTCCCGTCAGGAATTACCGTCGCCGTGCGATTGTATTGCACAAAAATTGCGCTGACTCTTATGTACATGAGTTGCATAAGTCAGTACAATTTACTTTGTGTACAGCATTAGTTTTATAGGTATATCTTGTCTGCTTATTTTCTTATATCTTGGGTATAGCCACTTTACCCCTTAAATGTAATATAAAGCAGTAAAAATAAAGAAAATCAAGTAATAGTAATATCCAATGAACAAATACTAAGTGGCTAAACTCGACTTGTAGATAAGATGAAAATAGAATCATCATTTTCACAAAGCTAATAGGGTATTTTGCGCGACTACATTGATAGCGCTGGTAAATCCCAGCCGTCTGTAAGATCTGCAGGCGGTGATTCCCGTGCGTCTGTATTTCCATGTACCATTTACCATACTGTGACCCGGAACTAATCAGCATATCAATATACCCTACCGAAGCCTAAATATGTTTTTGTACACAATATGAATATATACTGAACAACAATTCTTTTATAAAATATTTGGATAGAGAGTGTCAGTGTTCTAACAAGACATTCACGTTAGCAGT
>JABASI010004212.1:0-14534 GCA_019776505.1 Tomocerus nigrus | reverse complement strand
CCCCTAGACAGTCTTCGTAATATATGTACGCTCCCTTACTTGTGGTTTTATGCTGTTCTGTACATTTACGACTAGAACTTGACGGGGACTTGAAGCGTGAAGATGGGAAGTAACACCGAAAGACACTGCTGGTGAGCTTTCTTTTAGTAAAGGGTCGGTTTGAGACTTGAGACAACGGGAAAGTACTAGGAGCCAAAGTCTTCTCCTGACCATATGCACAAAATAGCCATATCGTTATAAACTATGTATAGTGCTTGTCTGCATCAGTGCAACACACAGCCAGCATGCTAGTTTTCTGCTTTCCAGTTGTTTCTCATTGCCTGTGCCAGTACATGTAGCAAAATGAGCCGACGAGATTAATTGTAGTCATTACGGCATTAGATCTCATTTTTGGAGAATCTGCCCTCGGGTCATTTGAAACTCTAGTCTGGTCTTTCGAATCTGTTTTCAGGTTTTTTGAATCTGTAGCCGGGTTTCTCAAATCTGTCTTCGGTTCTTTCTGATTTGTTTTTAGGTTTTTCGAATCTGTCGTCGTCGGGGTATTGGAATCCGTCTTCATTAGCGTTCTGGGATCAGTCGTCGGAATGTTTTTCGTATCTGTCTTTGTCAAATTTTTCCTATCTATTTTTGTCGGGTTTTTCGAATCCGCCTTTGTCAGGTTTTTTGAATCCGTCTTCGTTACCGTTCTGGGATCAATCGTCGGAATGTTTTTCGTATCTGCCTTTGTCAAATTTTTCCAATCTATTTTTGTCAGATTTTTCGAATCCGCCTTTGTCAGGTTTTTTGAATCCGTCTTCGTTACCGTTCTGGGATCAATCGTCGGAATGTTTTTCGTATTTGTCTTTGTCAAATTTTTCCAATCTATTTTTGTCAGATTTTTTGAATCTGTTTTTGTCAAGTTTTTTGATTCCGTCTTCGTTAAGTTTTTCAAATCTATTTGTGTTAGGTCTTTTGAATTTGTCGTCGTTAGGTTTTTCGAATTTGTCTTCCCCTGCATTTTCGAATCGGTATTTCGGTTTTCCGAATCCATTTTCACATCATTCGAATCTGTTTTGTTGTCTTTCCTGAAATTGGATGACCATTTAATTTACTTGGTCAATAACATGAAAACTATCAAAATCAATAAGTATCAACTATTTGGTCTTTAAAAAAATTGTATTTAAACCCAATAGGGATTAAGTAGGTAGGTACCTGATATGATTCGCATCATGTTTTCCTACTGTCCAATGGAGATAGAGACGTCTGCCTTTTCGGCCTTCGTTGATATTAGGAGTACAGCCACTCCCTTCATCTTTATGTTCAGTAAGCCAAATATCTTCTATTTTCTTGTCGATGCTTACATCACGTACGGTGATTATATAGCGATATTCCCCACCTGCTCCTGAAGCCAAATCCATATACCGTTTTTGTTCATCTTTCTGAATTATGAGTTTGAAAGATGTTGCAGCCATATTGCGATTTGTGGTGTACACCTTGCAAATCCACACATATTTCCCTCCGAAGCCCTTGTTGATATCTTCAGGAAGACAATTTTCTTCCAGGGAAACTGGTTTTTTATCATCGTAACGGACTTCAATATCTTTTATCCAACTGCTTCCAAACGATCTGTCAAATGAAACAATTTTTACCAAAATACAATTCTTTCGTACCGCATACATATTATAAAGCACAATTACATTCTAAATTAAAAATACTTACCCCTCAAAACCCGTCGCAAATAAAAGTATGAAAATTAAATGTCTGAAACGAATCATGACCCTGCGTCCTACTATATACGTGCAAATTGTGTAAGATATTGGAATATACGGCCCTTATTATCTGCACTGAAACGGTAGTACCATTGTCAATACACACCAAGCTATTACGCCTTATTACCCGGTTTTATAACAATCTCCTCCAAACATACCTAACTCTAAATAGCCCTAAAAGCTTAAAATATTTAAAGACTACGTGTATTGATCGCGGGTACATATTGGACAATTAAGTAATTGCTTGGCTACGCTAAGTAATAGTGATAATTAAATATTCAAGGTACCTACGCCTACCTACCTACATATGTATGTACTAATACCTGACATGAAGTTCTGCTGTGCATTAATTCAAATAATCCTTACAGAGTTATATGTACCTATAGGTAAAAATAATACTAATTATGTAGTGATATGTCATATGTGAGAAGATGCTGATTTCGGTAGAGTTTTTAGACCATGACCATTTTAATGAAACAATAGTACTTTAGTTTGCATTTGCTGGTCGTTGATGTTAGTCTACAGATGTTGGAATACAACATTTCCTTTTCCCGAGTGTATCGCAGACACGTACGATTGAAAATAATAATATTCGTTGTTCGTAAACTTTTTTCCATTAGATATTAAGTAGATATTTTTTGTGCCATTGTTAAGTCATGGATATACGTTTTAGAAGAATCGTCTAACCTTCATGATATGTTTTTGGAGAAAATACATTATTAATATCATAGTGTTTATTTAAACCATACTTTCTGCTCAAAAATGGGTTTTAAGCGAATTCAATGTTATCCTCTGACCTATTACAAATACGCTCAGAAATATGTTTTAAAAGCATCAAATATTCCGCCCCGTCCAAGAATGGAGACTTTTTGCAAGTAGCTGGCAACTACAACACCCATCTTTTTTGGGGTTACTTCAGTTCAATGATTTTGGCAATTTTCTTATACATTTCACGGTTTCTGGAGATCTGAAATTGATTACGGATTTATAATTTCAAAATTTTTATATATGATACAAAAAGATGCTGTATTTTCAAAATAAAAGTTTGTATGTATTACTGTCAATTTTTTCGTTTTAGATTTAGTTCTTGCAGAATTGCAGATACGAGAGGTATTGCTCAATATGGGGACAGAAATCTGAAATGCAATACCTAGATTATGTATAGATAAATGCATTTCCATATTATCGAATACATATACATACTACATTACATACACACCTTGAAACAATGGTTTTTGGAAAATTGGTATCTAGGTACCTAATCTATTAAATTGGTCGAAAAAATGTATCAAAAACAATATAGTAGCAATGTAATAGTAATATAATAGTATAACAATATTATTACTTTTCCTTGCGTCAACTCACTATAGTGTCCTGTGTTCGCTCGCTGATAGTGATCAGTTGATTATTCGTAGGAGGTAATATCAGGTAAATTTACTACTATCTGTATAAGCTGTATTATTAGAATAGGTATCCCGTTTCCGATTGCGGCTAATAATTTCATATGTATACAACATGTAAACTGATTTTTATGATTCCTATTACTTTTCTTCTATACGTTGTAATATATAATTATCCACTACTATTCCATTTGCCTAAGAGGTAAAGGAATTGGAAGTATACTATCAAATAAGTGTACTAATCGTCTGAGGCTGGAAAACAGTGTTTCACGTTTTGATAATATTTCTGAAGCAACTTATAAATGAAGCAACGATTTGATTTGCTTTGATATAGAGTGACATTAAGATGACTTCAAGGATGCTATGAGTTAATCAGTGCATGTAGGATACATAGGGTTTTACTGTTAGCTTCCCAAATCATAATTCATTTTTAAGTAAAAAAACATGACAATAATTAAGTAATGTATAGTTTGTATGTAGTAGTCCAGCAGTGCTATCCGTCCAATTTGAACTGTCCAAATACACAACTGCATGAGCTATATATGGTTTCACTTGAAAAATTGAAGCTGAGCCATTAGTATATTCATTTACTGGCATAACGGTTTCTATATTGGAAATCTTAATTCTTAGTCGGTTTCTCCCCAATTGGCGATTTTGTTCCCCAACAATATGTAAGGTTTTTCGTGATGATATCTCCGACTATTTTCTAGGGTCAATGCTATTGATTGATGACAATTCATTTTTTTAAATCAACATTTTGTTATTATAAAGGTAAGAAATTACTTTGTAGAAGTGGCTGCATGGTTGGACTATGACACATTATTATGAAGGTACCTGGATACATACATATTATGTACATATTATTATGTCTGAGACACAACACACCTTATGAAATCTTACAACATAAACTAATTTCTCATAGAAAATGTGACTCCATTGGTCAATCTTACCAATCTTTGACAAAGTTTGACATTTCAAAATATTCAATTATCTATATATTGCGAAAAGCAGGAGAGTCTATTTTGAAATTGCTTCCTTTGAGAATGACGAAAATTGTAAACGACCAAGCAGTTGAAATTTCACTGTTGACATGTAACAGTCTTTCTCTCGGAAAGATATAATTGTTTCAATATAAAGAAAAAGTGAAGAAACACATCTCAGTTTTTCAAGTGAGCTGTACCAGTAGGTACCTACGTAGATTTAGATTTCAGGATTATAGATAACATAAAATACCCGCTACTCCCAAAATTAGAGTTTAAATAATTTTGAATTATCTGCAAACAGTATTTAATTGAAATTACCTCTAAGAATATGGCGACAGTCAAAGTTCGCAAGAAGACAAAATTGTATTCAATATCTGATGAAGTATTTGACCAAGTGGAATTCTTAATTAGCGTAGTGTCTTCCCTGGGGGTGTGTAATTTGTGTTGGTGCAGGAAGAACTACACTATGAAAATGAAAAAGAATAAAGTGACAAAATTTTTAGTTTGTAGTTTGATGACAATAAACTGTTTGTTCGCTATTTTTTTCACCGTACAATATTTTAGATTTTCAAAAATTAGAGATAGGTCAATTTCATATGTTTTGTCAATGATAGGTGTTATTTTAGCTTGGGGATATTTATTAATAATCATCATTTGGGTTACTTGTTGTGCGGACCTATCAGCAATGATAACAAATTTGCTGCACATCATGCTGGATTTCGAGGGTACGTATGCGCACTATACGTTTACTTCCGTTGGTATTTATTTATGAGGTATTTCTTATTCATTAAGTAGATTATATGACTACCTATTACATAATGCTTGTGTTGCAGTCAGTTTGTACAGTGGGTAATCATATAAACGTGCGTACTACTAAGTTTGTAAAAAACATTTTTTCGAAATTCCATTAAAGGCTCCATAAGAGATTTTATGGTCATGTAAACCGATTTTCTGGCAGATTTTGAGATTTTGATAAAAATATTCTTAAATATGTGATCTGATGGAAGAAAAATATTAATTTGATTTCAAACGCGAAAATTTGAAAAAGTGGCATTTCGAACAATTAATGATCTAGTATAAAATAAGATTTTGGGGGCATCATTGTATTTTTATCAAATTCTGGCCCCATTTGTTGAATATCTGGTCCCATTCAAAGTGAATGGAAATAGCTTTAGTTTACGCCACAGAGTTGATAAAAGTAAATTCAACGGGTATAAGGTAAAACCAAGGAAAGTATTTTGGTCACTATAGAGCCACGATTTGTTATATTTGTAGAAAAATACATACATGACGTGGAAATACCAAAAAATAAGCCTTTGGTTCTAATTTTGAGCGGAATCAACACAATTCCATTTCTGACTACTTTTGGGGCCACAGCAGTCTACTTAGTTTACTTCAGAGAACCAATATTCCTCTACACAGTTTTCCAAACGGAATGTCAACATATTGCGGGTATTATTATCGTGACTGGATTGATATTTTGGTCTACTGCCTCCACAGTTGGCCTCATACTAATATTATTGGAACTATTACTACTTTTATGTGTGATATTTATCGGCATTGGCAATGAAATAAAGTAAGCAAAAGGTTAATTCGTTGTGAATCTCTTAATAGGATCCCATTTAATTATGACTAATTTATATAAATTATGACTTTAATTTTTGTGACAGACAAGGAAGACAAAAATATCGATCAGAAGATATTGTTCGCTCTTCACCTGAAATCATCATAAAATACACAAACATAACGAAATATTTTTTGAAGTATATTCAAGAAATGTTAGGTTTTATACTGACGCCTGCTCAATCATTAATGCTGCGCTATATAATAGTTATTACTTTCACCATTATAAAATATTACAAACAATTTGACACTCTTATATTCGTGTTGTGTTGCTACCTCCCCATCATGAATTCTGCTGCCGTTTGCATTATGTACAATTCTTTTAGCCAGCTCTATGGGGCATACAACGATTCCATTGAAAGCTTACAACTTTACAGCACAGGGAACAAGGAAGATGTAAAATATCTCAAAAAGTTCAGAATATCTTGCCCAAAATTGAGTTTAAGGATTGGAGTAGATGAACCCGTCACCATTCAAACGGCGCCAAAATTTCTTTTGAGTATCAGTAGAGGAGTAGTGAAATTATTAACCATGTCTACGGGTGTCATGGAGGGAATTTTTAATTTTATCTGATCGGCGCTGGTGGAAAACTTGCACTTGTACATCAGTACGTGTTTTATTTGCACGGAGTTGTATGCGAGTATTTACGGGACGAAGGAAGAATAATGTTATTCCTCTGGATGTTATGTTACCACAATAAATTGCAAGCCTCGCACATTTTGAGTGAAGGAATACACTAAATATTGGCATTGCCATAATTGTTGGCTCAGTTGCATATTACCAGGCATCGGATACTTATTTATTATATTTTACAAAATATTTTCTGATGGTTAACCAGAGTCTTGGGACTTCGTATATAGACGTTTTGTGTGATATTAGATACCTTAAAAAATTGAAGTGAATATTTCATGGTTTTTAGAAAATATTTATTCAATGTATTTAAGCCTACTGTCCGGTTAACAAATAATTCCACCAATATAATTAAACCTGGCAGACGGTATAAAAAATAAATATTTTTTCGTTTTAAATAAATAAATATCCGATCATTCGATCCCTGCATATTACTAATCTGCGATCAAGGACGTATCCAAAGGTGGGTTGCTTTGATGCTTAAGCAACCCACATATAATATTATGAAACTCTAGATACTATTATCGACAATTGTCTAAAAACACGCTAAATATTATCATTTACTACTTTAATTATTCCTCATTATTACTCTTTCTAATAGCAAAGGGGTTGTACGTATGCTACTCTGCGTGTAACTGATGAATGATTGGTTTGAGTGTAGCATGTGGTGACAGATGACAGAGCGCCGTACATTTCGAAACCAGCGTGATCTGTGAATGCAAATTTTATTTACATTAATACTGCTTTTTTCGCTAATTTGCGGATGGTATTTATAAAGTGAAGTAAGTTGTGACAAATTTGTCTTCATGTTGCTGTCGAAGAATCCTGGAGAGAAGAAGTTTTTAGTACTCCGGAATTTGTCGGAATTTAATAAAATCTGTTTGTCTGAAATAGTCATCATTGTTTAGTTTGTTTTGATTTGGAACGGTCATAGAAAAATGCGGGACCATAGGTCCCGGGACAGAAGGGAGGTATCTTCCCGGGAAAGGAAGTAAAATGTATCTTCCCGGGAAGAAAAAATATTCGGGAAGGAAATATAAATCCGGAAAGATTAAAATTCTAAACACAAATATTTTTTCCACGGAAAATCGGGAATTTATTTCAACGTGGGACCGGCGGTCCCGGGAAATTGGGAGATGTTTTCAACGCAGCACTGGCGGTCCCGGGCAATCGGGAAGAATGCTTCCCGAGAATCGGGAAGGGTTTCCTTCCCGGTCCCGGGAAGAAAACACATTTCGAGGGCCCGATTTGGAATTTCTTTTTTACGACTTTTACATATTGTTTATGCCGAGAGGATAAAAACTTACTAATAAATTTTTACAATAAACTTTTGAGCCATAATTAAAATTGATTCAAATGTTACAGATGATAATCATCTACGACTAAAATTTTTATGCAGTACAAAATCAGGCAAGCACTGCGTATGCTAATCGTTTCTACCAACATTTTGTGTTTATAGTTTTAGTGGGTACACTGTAGCTTATACACTGGGGTGAGCTTTTTGTTACTACTGCATTTATGCATGAACTAGGTAAGTTAACCACCATGTTATCCATAACCTTTTATGCATTGTCATGCCTTCCAGAAATTATCCAAATACTAACGCTTTTCAGAAATGATTCAGGTTCTTATTTTTGCCGTCCAAATCTCTTCCAAATACCTTCCTAACAGTGTAAAATTTTGCCTTGTCACTGAAATTGTCTGAAGTACGGTATAAGCTTTTGTGCGCGCCATTAATCCGCAGCCCATTCTATTTAATTACTTTTGCACAGTAATGTATGAATAAAGCATATCATTTCCTGACTATTACATGTTAAATAGCAGCTTGAATAATTAGGGGTAGGCTAAATATGAATGGATCAATAATGTAATATTTTTGTTGTTCAAAGCGCCGACAAGTTTTAACGCTTGACACAACAATAACAAATATTTGGAGATATTAAGTTGCAATTAAAATTTTTCAATACACGTAACGTGGAAATTGATGGTGTTTACTAACTTCAATTAAAACCACTTTGGATATAGTATACACCCTCTATCTTTATCAATCATGGAATTAATGGAGATGTCCATTAATTTTTAGTTTTGGAAGCAATCGACTTATAGGAATGGCGAACCGGTTACATACTCTCTCATTTAAAAACTTTGCGAGAGCGTTTTGAATATCTGTCTAGTGTAATCGGGGTGTATGTGTAATGCCACTTACATCACTGAATCATAAATTACAGTCGCCAGCTAAGCCTACTCATATTATGGTATGTTATTAATAAGGAACTACAATAAAATTCTATTGTGGTTTTATGCGAAAGTTTTGATGACTTTAGTAATCATTAAAAATGCAAGCATAAATACTATCGCTGCATTAGATAATTACAATGATAATCGATAATCTTGACAACAATGGGCAATTGAGCTTCACAGTGTTAAACAAAAATTAAAAATTCCAACCCTATTGGTATATGCCATGAAATCTCGTTTTATTTGTTTTATTTATGTGCATACCTGAAATAGTTCATTGATCACTAGTGTACACGTAAAGAAATGGTGAGGTTATGTGGTCCACCAGGAGATTTCACTGGCCTAGCAGTGATATTTGTTGTATGGCCTATCGTATTCCTCCTGGGTAAGTATAATAAGCAAAAATATTCACACACACTCATTATCTTTATTTCTGTTATTTTGTAAACGATATTGTGCAAGTGCCGTGAATAAGGCTCACCGATTTATGCACGTAATATTATTATGAACGAATGTAAATTAAGTCAATATAATAATATTAGTTACAGGGAAAGGATTTCACAAAGGGGGACGAAAGCTTACAGGAAAAGCATTTTGCCAGGAAAAATACGAAGAATGCTTAGGTGAGTATAATTTTATGGAATGAGTACAAAAATTTCCTCTTTTCCCCGGATTTAAGGGTTGCACGTACTCCTGCTTGTATTCTTGAATTTGAATATATTTGGATCACATAAATATTAAAACATTAAAATGAGCAAAATATTATAAAACAGGACGACATCCCTACTTAACCCACAAAAGTCGGAATACGCCACCGTTTTGCGAACGTCAAATTTTAAGAAATTATTACTGCAAAACACGTTTGCCTGATAAAGACAAGAACATAATTGCAAATAAACGTGGAAAGGATCGCTCCTTAGGTGGTGGGGACGATGACATAATATTCAACAGCTCTGTGCTTACGGTTCCGAATGAAACGACCAAAGAGTTCTACATTGAATTTCCACTTCACAACTATGACACTCACGATGAATCCAATTCCACTGAAGAAATATCAGTGGAAAATTAACCTTTAGCATAAATGTTGCATTTTTATATTTGTTTTAAACTAATTCATAATTTAATAAATTTTTGTTTCCACACCCTATACATGCACATGGATGTACCATCAGGAATTCGAACCACATTCACTTAAAAACAGATTAAAATACAATTAAAATACGTGTTTTAGGTAATTCCGCACAAAGTACGATTAATATTTTTGGGTGTCGTGAATTTTCTCAGTGGCTAATTAATTGCTTTGGAAAACCTGTCTCTGATTAGACTCAATCAACTTTCAACCATTCAAGACACTTTTGTTTGCTCATCTTATTGTTTCCATATACTTTACAGTCGTAAAACTATGTTTGAAATAAAAATATCTATATATACCTATCCGGTTGTTATTATGAAATCCAGGGTTGGCAGGCGAAATATTTCGCGAGAAATTAATAGAAATTAATATTTCGCAAAATATTTCGATCCCACTTTTACTGAAAAGTGAAATAATTGAAATAAATAGGGTACATGGCATTTATTTCACTTTTCAAGCTGAAATTAATTGAAATTAATTCAATTTATTTCAATTTATTTCCATTTATTTCACCTGTGACTTGAAATAAATAAATTAATTTCAATTATTTCAATTATTTCATTTATTTCAATTATTTCACATTTCACGACAAAATCGTTGAAAAGTGAAATAAATGCCAACCCTGATGAAATCTGTCACCAAATTAATGTTCTGCATGCTCCATGAAATCTTCACAAAGTCCGGATATTTCAGTTTTTCGCTTTCAAATGTACGTGGGGTGAATAGTGAAAGAAATGAAGATTATATTATGAATCCATTTATTTATTGTCTATCAAAACATATATAATTTCCCAATTTCGCCTACACAATAGCAACTACATTGTTACTTTATGCGTGGTCGATTATGTCGTTTAAGTATTTACAGTAATATTCCCAATATTACATTTGATATTGAATTTTACGTCAAGTTTCTCTAATAGTAATTACCGAAAACAGGGTAAACAATTTTGATATTTACATCCGATGTAAAGATAGAATTTAATGTTTTGGTCATAATCTCTAATAGGGTTTCCCGTTTTAATGCAATCTGAAAAGGGCATTATCAGATTAAATTGCTAATTTTTATTCAAATTGGTATGAAATCTTAAGTCAAACCCATATTAAGGAGAAAACTGCCATATCCATTCCACTCACTTTCACCCCTAGCAGAATTGTCCATGGTTATCAGGTAATAACAAAATTTGAAATATGGTAGCAGGCTTGGTAGATATGTTTAGTGATATTCAAATTCTGACTCCCTCAGCTTCCCCCAAAGGTAACTCTAACAAACTACCTACTCTAACAAAGCTAACTACTGATTTAGACATTATTACATTAAGATAATATTATGTAACACAAGCCAAGGCCTCATTAAGGTCATTAAAATGGTTTTAATGACCTTAGTGAGGTTTTTAATTTCAAATTTACATCAATTACTATTCAACCCAATCCGAATCTTAAATCAATTAGTGTCAGTTTCATAATTAATAAGACACTTAGCATTTAAAAAGTAAAATAAATAACTTATAGTAACACATCATTTAATCGTTTGTGGGAAAATTAAATTGCGTCCTTTTAAATTCCATCTAGTATTTCTCAAAAATACTTTATGAAATAGTTATCTAGAATTGCATTATAAATTCCAGGGTCTCGCAAAACATCTGAATGAAATAAACTTGGCTACCAATTACGAATGCTAGAGTTATATGGAAATCATTTAAGATTCAGTGTGTTTCTTTTTAATTTCTGATATAATGAAATTAACCGTTGATTGCACTGAAAGAAAATCTTCAACGTTTGCTTCCGCTAAAGAAATATGTTTACCTAACATTAGTTTTAATTTATTTTTCATTTCAATGGACATGAGTGAGTCCATGCCCATATCAATAAAATTTTTGTTCCCGTCAATACTATCGCCCTCGCCTAATCTAAGGATATGCCTGACCACATCAGATATATGTTTTTTGATGAAAACACTTATCTTATCTTCATCTGGCCACATTTCTTTAATTTCTTTGTGGAATGTTTCGCTATCTATGATTTTAGATTGCCTTTCGGTGTCCGACTGACTCTGCGTACGACAAATATGATCCATATAGGTTTTTTTATGGGGAAATATATCCAAGTAGGCATTTCCGTCGATATTTGCAATAACGACGTTGGGCACGTTCCTGCTAAGCACAGATTTCAAGCCCAAGATTCCTTGTGCGGGAGAAAATGGAGTGATACCAATCATTCCTTCAGTGCCTATCTTTTTATCTGCCACGTATCCTACATCTGCCCATGCACCCCAACTTATGCTCAAGGCGGGAAGTCCTAATGAGTATCTGTACTGTGCCAAAGAATTCAAGTAGGCATTGGCAGAAGCATAGCCAGAATGGGCTGGCGGAGATAAAATGGATATTACCGATGAAAACAAAACAAAATGTTCCAAATTATAATTCAATGTCAGAGAGTGTAGATTCCAGGCCCCATTTACTTTTGCATGGTACGCAGTTTGGAACATGTCAATAGTCTGAGTCGCAATTGGTCCCTCGACAAAGGCCGTAGCTGCATGCATTATTCCTTTGAGAGATGGCAACCCTAATTGAGGATCCTTTATCTTCTCCAACAATTTTTGACATTCGGAATAATTGCCAATGTCACACTGGACCGTCAGGATCTTAACTGATTTTTCCCTTAAAGAAAGTATTTCTTTTAGAGCAGATTCGGTTGGAGTACTCCTATTGACAAGAACAATGTTTTTTGCTCCGTATTCGGTCAAAAATTTTGTTACTTCCATGCCAATGCCACCTAGACCGCCTGTAATTAAGTAAGTTCCGTTTTCACTGAACAGAATCTCTTTCCGGGTCAAATACCCGTCAATACTAATTGTAGTGGGCATTGAGAGGACGATTTTGCCAATGTGCTTTGTCCTTAGAAAATAGTCAAAGGCATCTCGACAGTGTCTCCCGTCAAAATGTACAACAGGTAACGGTTGGTATACACCAGAAACAAAATTTTTTGAAATTTTCATACACATTTCGTATACAACTTCATTGCTGAGATCCGTGATGTCGGCTACGGTGTAACTGACATCTGGTCGAAGTGAGTGGACCTCTTCATTAGTCCAAATGTTAATTTTTCCAATTTCTACAAATCGAGCGTTTTTATTACAGACGGACAAAGTGGTCTCCTTAAAACCCACCCCAGTTATAGAATTCAAAACTACGTCAACGCCCCCAGTGGCCTTTTTAATTTCTTCGCCAAAAGATGTGCTTCTCGAATCAAAGACATGTTGAATTCCCAATGAGCGAAGATAGGTTCTTTTTCTTCTGCGTCCCGCCGTTGCCACGATTTTGGCTCCTAATGTCCTGCAAACTTGAATTGCACTCAGCCCGACGCCACCTGTTGCTGCATGAATCAAAACTGTATCTGAACTAGTAACCTTTGCAATTCTTTCCAGAGATAATACACAAGTGGAAAAAACGACGGGAAGTGCTGCCGCTTCAAAATGGGTTATATTATCTGGCTTTTTTATTAACCACTTCTCATTAAGTACCAGGTGACTTGCAACACCGCTTACTTCGCGAGATAAACTAAAAACTGAGTCGCCAATTTTAAATTTGGAAACTTTTGATCCTACATCCGAAATTGTTCCAGAATATTCTAATCCAATAGTATTGAGATCTGAAAAGATCCCATTTGGCTTCATTATGATCATTAGATCTTTAAAATTTAAGCCTGCCGCCCTAACTGCTACTTCCACCTCATGTGGACCTAAAACCCTTTTTTCGGCTATGGAATACTTTAAATCGACGTGAGATCTCGATTCTGGGAGCGTAATTGAATACCGAGAGCACTTAGGTAATTCAAGTGCGGAGCGGGTATCCTGTAACTCTTTTAATCGCGCCACAAAGCGATTATTATCCCTGACTGCGATATCGGCCTCTATCGTTCCGTCATTACTAAATGACTCTTGGATGATTTGTTTCGCAAGAATCCTCACATCGTTCTCATTTGGATCCAAATCAATAGCAATTATTTTCATTTCAGGATTTTCACTCTTCAAAACTTTAAAATATCCCAAAATGAGGCCGTCGTTTGGAGACGTGGGATTTTGATCATTGATAAGCGCACTTCCTTGAGTGATGACAACCAATTTCGTCGACATAGCAAAGTTTTGTGTTAAAATGAACTGAGTGAGATTTAAAATATCGTTCGTACCTTCCAAAATTTTGGAATTGTCAGAGGATTCGCTGCAAATATAAATAATTCCCTCAATTACGTTTCGATTTTTCAAACAAGTGGCGGTGAGTTTTTTTAAATTATTAGTTAGGTCCTCAGTTCCTATCACATGACTGTTTCTTTCAAGATTTTTAAAGCAAAGTTCTAATGAGTTACTCAAATTTTTGTTTTCAGAGATAACAACCCAGACCCTTTTATTTTGTTGACTGTATTTCTTTCGTACGGTGTGCAATGATTGGTTTGATTTAGCAATGATGACACCCTCCTCTGCTGAAGATGCAAAGGTTTGATAAATTTCAAAACCGGAATCTTTAAGCAAACCGCACCACTTGTCACTTGGAATTACAGAGTGAAACGGTCTCAAATTAAAATCCGAAAATCTGGAATATCCTTCTAGAACCCCAAAAGTTACATCGGTTACTCTGTCGGAAGTAAAAGTTTCAAAAATTATCAAAATCCCGCCTTCTGCCAAAAGACGCCGACAGTTAAAAACAGTTTCAGTTAAATTTCTAGTGGCATGGAGGACATTTGATGCGATAATTATGTCGAATTGCTCTGGCGCAAATCCTTGGAG
>JABASI010004211.1:0-14536 GCA_019776505.1 Tomocerus nigrus | reverse complement strand
AATTACACATGTAAAATAAATCGCCAGCGCCACACCAGACAAAGCAGTTTTGAGACGTTGAACGATGTGGCGTTACCTTTATTGTTTGTTTCCGTGTACACCAAAAGGCAGGGGGCATGAGGCCGAGCCGAGGCGTACACTTACTAACACTACTACTTAATTATCTTTTGTCTCCTGCAAGCACAATTACAACGTGCTAAAACTTTTATTATTCCCAACATGTAATTATTTATTAAGACATAGTTGAAACATTTATTACTCTTTTGTTTTTAATAATCGGCTTTTCAATGTCTGTAGACAGAATAAAGACTATTTTGGTATTGATATAGAAAATTGGCATGCATGCAGTTCAAACATTTTAACAATGATAATGATTACATAAACATTAGCTGCAGATGAGTTATCAGTACCTGTGCGCAATTGTATCACCATGTTATTATTAAGAAACTAAATAACTGAGAGTAATTGAGGAGGCTTTTATATAATAAGATTACATTTAATAGTAATACACATAATGCCATCGATTGTTTGACTTGTTATGACACCATCGCACCGGCTCTAAAAACGACTTTTATAATTTTAGAAAGACACCAAATCTGTCGTTGTAGAACGAGGTAAAATATTTCAGACAAAACGAAATGCATATCGTATATCTCCAAAAAATNCCACTTATGACGTTTATAAATTCAAAATTATTTTATGAATGTTATTAACGAAAATTTCTTAATTTTATAAACTTTATAAACATTATAAATTCTATAAATTTGACCAACGCAAACTTGCTAATGTATCTGTGCCTGAGCACTGAGTTGTGATGTACGAAATGTACAAGGGCTACAATAAATCAATCGCTAAACAAATAAATTACTCTTTACTATTAGTATGTCTTAGATATCTACGTACTGTCATTTATTGCATGTTAAATTAATTATCTTTATGTATATTACTTCTGTGTATTGTGTGTATGGGCATTTAGGCATGTTTGCTGAGCTGACACAATTGGGATAAAGACAACAGGTAGTTGATGCATTGTTAATTTTACGGACGATGAACATGGATTCATAATCCTTTGTAGTCGGAGAGTAGTAATTTATTTGTGTATAAACTAATCATCTAATTTTAGAATGTGTAAGAGGGAGTTACATAGGTCGTTCTGATATAATACAGTGCAATAATAAGTACTTACGTTATTGATGATGTCGTTGTGTTAATGCCCATGTTCCACAACGTATTTATACGTCCAGAGTCCCACAGTTGGGCCATAATCGTCTCACCTTGCCTCACTAGCCCCCAAATGATTGGAATACCGCTGAACGTATATATACGTCGTGCGGGCTGAATGCATTATACCATGTTATATAGTGTCTATATTACTGATATGTAATGTATGCGCATTAGGAAATTAAAAAAAACCAAAAAATGTTTGCTTACCAAAAAATGTTTGTACCCTCTTCTTAAGGATTGATGTCATTTCGTGAACTAAAGACCTGAAGGAATCTTCAAAATTTTCGAACATCGGACAAATAATGATTGTCCTAGACAAATTCTTGAACGATCTCCCCAGTAAGCACAATAAAATTAATTTTGAGAAAATTATAGAAAGAGCGACACTAAATATTAACGAAGATTCATGACACATGAAAAAGATGAGACGCTATGGAAGGAGCTAATCTATTATCATTACTGCTATCAACAACTCACAATTTAATATTTAATTGACACAAATCCCAAAGGTCTATGTCGCCCTTATATTTGTGACCTACAATAATTAAACGCATTAAATATACGTATACCTCTCTGAATATGTCATTAACATGCCAAGAAAATAAATGTCATATTCTAGTTGATCTTAAACTACTGGAACAATGTAATCGATCCCACGTCCCACACGTCTTTGTTCTACTTTTTACTAAGATGTAAGTATATGCGTTTCTAAAAATGTCTCTGTCAAAACACAGTAAGAAAGGAAAAATATACGAATTTTACTATTGTTTGTTTACTTCTAGTGAGTTTACTACTTGCATTTTATCTTTTAAATTCTTTATTATATCAAAAATAAGAATTTTGTTTACAATCTGAAAAAGGTGAGCTACTTCTATGCAAATAGTAAGCAAGCACACAGCTCGCTATTCTCTGTGTAAGAGTAATGAGTCAGTGATTGCACTTCCAATCTCAACTTGTGTCTCGCTCAGAGAGTGTTAGTGTTACAGTTGAAGGCTAAGCGTCGATTTAAAGATCCTTAATTCTATATAACCTAGCTATTATATAGGGAGGGGTTGTAATAACAATGCAACTTTTATAATATGCATTGGTGCACCTTTGCATATCTATCGCTGCTGCACTCAGTCAGTAGTGCAGTATGTAACACAAACCGCTTCATGGATGAAATATATTTGACTCATTCTGTCTCATTCTAAAAAGTATAACTTTGCGTAGGGGAACATTTCGCTAAAATCGAAACAATTTCTTGAGGTATATCGGTGTCCACATACCGAAACAGAATTTTATATGATCGTAGAGCTGTTGATTATAAGAGTTTTATTTCGTGTAACCAGTAGTAACCAAAACCATGTATTTGCAGCTGTATGTGTATAAATGGATTTGCTATAAAATCCTTCTCGTAAACCTATTCAGTTCATATACCTAAATAAAATCTAGAGGGTAGGTAGATAGGTTACTATTTTTCTTTGTTATTAGAAAATCAAGGGATTCTTGTTCTAGGTTGTTGGTATGTAATAATAAAAGTAAATCAAAGAGTTTGTCGAAACAGTAGCCAGGTGAGCAAACCAAGGTTTGCATGTTTTCGTCTGATCTAAATGTAGAGCAGCCAATGCCATTTCATTCTCCTATCCTGTGCTGTATAGATTTTGTTAACCAAGTGCATAGGTAACATAAAAAAAAGCAAGAGTAGCACTATTGATTTGAATTCTGTTTGTTGATGCAGTTTGTGGAGCATTAATAGTATTACGTGAATAGGTCAGTCGCTTTAAAGTTTGTTAGTATATAAAAGATGGGGATCTTGTAACTGCCTTGTTCACAACAATCTACCAAACTATGTAAGATACCTCTGTATAAATATTGTGAATATTTATTGTAGAGATGGGATCGAGAAGGATTTTTTCCGACTTGCCTCGTTGATTCCCTTGAGAATCGATTCTTTTTGTCTCATTCAATTACAATGACTACATGTTTGTATAAGTGTAACTTGGTGCAAATAACATTTGAAAATTAACTAGGCTCTGACTATTTTCTTTTTATACGTCTAATTGCTTTGCATTTTAATACTTTTCGCCACTCTACCAAAGGATTTAATTAAACTGTGATGAGTAAGCTTAAACTTCAATTGCTTGTTCGTGCTCAGAAGAACTACGAACTACGACTGAATACACTGAGTAGAAAATAATATACTGTAGTTCATCGCCTTGCACAACGGCACGAATATAATCGCAATGCAAGCAACAATATATTTATATATCATTATATTATATCAATATCCTAACCTTTTATCGTGTTTACACACGAGCTCTTTTGTTCGTACATTTTTTAAATGACTTCCCTAGTACCTCACTCGTACAAAGGAATAAAGTGCATAAAATTGCACTTTCTGTAACACGAAATTGAAATTTGTAACATAACTGTATTCCTAGGATGGATGTCATACTCTTCAAACTCTTCTCAGTCTTCTGTCCAAATTAGTATCATTATAAATATTTGATACGGTATGTAGTGCACGCAGAAGGCTAGGCTATGCAAATATTATTATAAGGTAATCCTAGGAGGAAGGAAAAATGTTGCATCAATTGAAGCAAATTGCCATAGTTGAAGTTGTTGCTCATTGCCCATGAAAGAAATTAATTCTACGATCGTAGAAAGACCAAGGGATGAGATTGTCTTACGCTGAAAAACAATTGACCAATTTACATTCACCGCTATCACCACAGAATATTATCAAGTGGGGCCAGTGGGGGACACATCGTGGTTACTGATACCAATAATGAATGATCGATGAGTATTTATTTAATAGAACTGAAAAAGCAAACTCACAGTCCTAGAACAATTTTACTACGTCAATAAATGTCATGGAACTAGTTTATTGCGAAAACTTGGACTTTTCAGACGAGATGCTTTTCAGTGCCTAAGTGCCTTCTTTTATAAAGTCAGTATACAGTTCATAATATTGACTAACGAAAGAGTTTATCGTGGTGACACTATGAGACTTAACTGCTCGTAAGCTATGAAAAGGAGCATGTATGAAGCATGAAACTCGTTTCAGCATGTATGGTTCAACTTTGACAAGAGTTTACAATGGGTGCATAATATTCGATTGCATGCAAGCGAACTTATCGAACCACCGCCTTCCTTTATTAGCTATGGTTTATTGGCTTAGCCTTACAAGTTACAACTTCTAGTATCAGTAGTTGCTTAAATCTAGAGTGTTAGGCACTTTTATATGCCGCAGATAACCAACGAGCTTAGAATGATAAAAGTGATAGTTGAAAGTACAGTTCGTTGTAGCCTTTGAGTTTCTTTAAATAGGGTCAATAATGTATTGATCTTCACTTCGTTCGCATGGTGTAGCGGTTATCACATCCGCCTAACACGCGGAAGGTCCCAGGTTCGATCCCTGGTGCGAACAATTTTTTGCCGGGTACTCAAGTCTCTCACTACAGTACCCACGAAAACTAGGAAGATTCATTAAAGAAACAGTTCAGCGTGGATGGAAACTTTTGACCAACTTTTGTCAATTCATTCAAAAAATTCAACACTAAACGTTTTACTATACTTAGTTTTACTATTATATTTGATTATGGCAGGCAACATAATAATATAAGGGGCCCTTAATTAGATAGAAAGGCAGGTTGGAATGTGTGAGCGTCAAAAAATGATAAAAGATCTGGATTGATAACACACAATAAAATTTATTCCCATAATATAACCAGCATGACAAAAATACAAACCTATTTTACATTCAATGTAAATGTAATAAGTCAATTACGAAGTAAGAATGTGATTGAAAAATACTGCACTGGTCAGTCATAGGGTATATCTTCCGGAGTAAGAGTCAATGCAATGTTTTTATCGTTACGGTGAACAATAACGCGAAATGTATCATGAGATTGAATTATTTCGTGAACATCTGCAGCAGATGCCACTTCTTTATCATTTATAGCCAAGATTATATCTCCAGGCTTTAGTCCAGCACTAAAATTTTGTCACACAACCAACTTTTTTATAATACAATATTTTTTTAATATTTATATCCTAAGATGGTTAGTGGAAAATGTCTTACAAGTAGGCCGGGGAGCCAACAATTACTCGCCAAATAATTACACCTCGCTTAATATCCACTGCCTTCCCCTTCATTTGTAATTCTGAGAGGATATCGTCTGTTATCGTCAACATAGTAAGACCAACATATCTGCGAGTTTTAGCTGCTTGCCCATTTCCTATGTTAAATAATATATAACTTTAGATTTCCAATTAATTTTCATCAACTAGCCTAGAGAATTTTTAGTACTCCTACTTCTTAGATTTTCTGATTTCTCTAGAAATATTTTCGCATGATCAATCGGTATAGCAAATGATATCCCGGCCGCAACTTTCATGGAGTTAATCCCAATGACTTCGCCGTCCAAGTTAACCAATGGTCCTCCCGAATTTCCAAACTAAAAGTATAATCACTAGAAAAATTAAAATGGACTCATCCCCAATAAAAGTGTTTTATGTATATTGTGTTTTTACTGTTATTGATGCATCCGTTTGAATGTAATCGATGTCATTACTGGTAATTCCGATTTCACTGGCACCCCGGTTCACACTGCTGACGACACCTGCTGTAACTGTATTTGTTAAAGACAAAGGACTGCCCAAGGCAACCACCCACTCTCCAAGTCTAGTATCACAAGAACGTCCTAAAGGTAATGGTTTCAACCCGGGCTGAAAAGGACGAAACTCAATGTAGTAAAATATTAATGACGAAACGCTAAATAAAACTAAATCAATTACAAAACTTACAGCATTGATTCGAATAGTAGCAAGATCCGATTGCGGGTCTACATGCTCAATTCTGGCAGCAAAAGTCCGACCATCTGCTAGGCGAACCTATACAACATGCCCCATTAAAAAAAACTGAATCACCTGCTTTCTATATTATTGTAAAACTTCGACAACATTGTCAGACCCAAATAATGAAGCGTTAAAGCACACATTTTTTGGAAGAATGAAATTATTTGGCAAAACATTAAAAAATGGAGCAACTTCGATTACTTTAGGTTAGGTTGGGATGGTGACCCAGAGTAACCTTGTATCTTTTTAAATAAATGGACTATGACAATGTTTCTTTTTGTGACATGATGAGACTCCTATGAAGCCGTTCCCGCTAAGATTGTACGAACGGTTACTGGGTACTAAAAAACAAACTCAGCCAGCATGAGTTTCCTGGGGTACTAGCCCTACAAGTCGTGTGTCTAACTATGCTTCTATACAATATTATAATTACTTAAACATTAAAGAATTCTAAGGCTATTCAGAGTAGAAGAGTGGCTGCTATGAATAGGAATAATACTATAATAATAATAATATTTGTCTGTCTGTCCGTCTGTTGATCATAACTTTTAAACTGATTGGGGTACATCGTAGTATAGGTAGGTACTTTTGTTAAGGATACAATGCGCTCATTGAGTTATCTTAACTACCATGCACTTCCGATTAGTCGCATTGTACTCTACCAAAAAATCAGTATGGACTTCCGTAGTTGGATATGAATTAATAACCAGTGATAAAAATATAAAAAAAGGCTTACGGAAAGAGAAGGACGTTCATGTCCAAGAACTACGTGAGCGTTGGTAATAATTAAACCATCTTCGCTAACAATGAATCCGGAACCATTGCTCACAACTTTTGGTGTTCCAGTGAAAAAATCCACAACTTGGAAATCTCTTATGACAATGCAAACGACTCCTCCCGCAACCTTTTCGACAACATCAGCCACGAAATTATACTTTTCTCTATTGCTAATTGGCTTTTCGTTTACTTTTCCATCTCTCGTATTTAAATATTTGTCAACATCTTCACTGTTGAAGGGTTTGGCGGCTTTCACCGAATTTTTTTCATTTAGATTGTAATACAATAGAGATATGAGAACACCAGAACAAAATACAAGAAAAAAGTTTCCATCTCGGCAAAACTCTTTACTCTCTTCTGCAATGTGGAAGAGATAACTGGAGGAGTTAATATTTATCCCATCTTGAGGCTTTGATGTATGACTTGCTGTTGAAAATTTTATGAATAATTGACTTTGGACAGGTATTCTTCTATTTTCTTGCAAAATTTTTATGAATGGTAGCGTTCTCCTGTATATGAAGAGCAATAATCGCGTTTTGTTATTAAGATATCACAGTTTTTACATCCGTTAATAAATGCCCATTCTTACCTTGTGACATTAATGCAAGACTTAATGAAGGTGTTCATTTTTCCTACTAGAATTTTCCACTATTTTCTACAAATCAAAGTAGCACCTTGAATGTTGAGTGTTGAGTCACACTATCAATGCATTGTTATTTATACTGCTTTTACTGTCGTTATCTGAGTTTGCTTAGTAGTCAAAGCAAATTATCTAGCATTTATGGTGCAAAATAATAATACTGTTGTTTGGTTTTACAAAAAAAACAGAAAGATTACACTGAAAATTTATTAGCGCTTTTGTCTGCAACTTCCCTTCCTGTAATAATACATATACACACAATCGGCAAACCCACAATCCTCCAATGCATGTAGCCATCTAGCTATTATGTAGCGTGTGGCAAAACATTTGCCGCTTTCTTACTCGTGATATCCATAGCATAATTATGCAGAGTGGCGTGTGTTTTTTAAATCGTAAGTTGAGTTGATTAGCAAAACATTATTGATAACACCGCAACAACAGCTACTACTTTATTTTAAACACAGTTAAAGTGTTGCATTTAAGTTTGTTATTTTCTTCCGTCTTTTAACGTCACAAGTTCCAAACCGGTCAATGACGACACTCAATATTGTTGAATAAATTGAGCATTTTAAGTTATTTATTTATCAGTAATCAGGATGTCCGGTACTCCGACAAAGCGGGTCGCACTGGCTCCTATGGATATTTGGAACCTCCAAGAACAGTTGGCCTTAGCTTCGGCTGTTATAAAAAGTGGCGAGAATTGGTTAGTTTTTTAAAAT
Source organism: Tomocerus nigrus (assembly GCA_019776505.1). Lineage (NCBI taxonomy): Eukaryota > Metazoa > Arthropoda > Collembola > Entomobryomorpha > Tomoceridae > Tomocerus > Tomocerus nigrus. The sequence goes on along the minus strand of JABASI010004211.1, from coordinate 6,334 downwards.
ATAAATTGATTAAAAGACTAAATTATGGTAATGTCTTAAACTAACACTGTTATTTACAAATAAAGTTTATAAATGCTTTTCATTTTGGACTTTGAGGCGGCATATCAAACATTTCATTCATCATTAATTAGAAGTAAAATTATTGAATATAATATACTGCCTGGCTGTAGTCGAAATGTTTTTCTGACGGACTACGAAGGAATGATAGCTAACGGCTCAAGATGAGCTGAGTAATTTATATATCTATACAAATCCAAAGCTTTTGGACGTTACCATGGAGAAGTGGGAAAAGGTAAGCCCGTCCGGGAGTTTGGAAATTAAAACACTTTCATTTCTACTGGTGACAGAAACGACGATTTTGTCGCCAGTCTGTATCCTGTATTGTATATAGACAGCACTGCTAATGAACAAGTAGGGAAAAGTGAAATTTTAATAAAAGTGAAATTTTAATTTTAAAACATTCTGAAGGGCTTACCTTCTAACGCAATAGCATGGTAACGTCCAAAAGCCTGGATACAAATCAATGTTCATTTGAAATCAATGCAATTAAGTAAATATTTATCAGTTTATTCTGATTAAAATGAATGTTTAAGAAATAACTATAAACAAAAAAATAAATTACAAATCTTATTACTAATCTATTGAAAATGTACCTGTGATCTATCCTTTCAGCGCCATGACGTAATCTGTACATGCTTGTGTATTATGTCCTATATTTTTGATTGTGCAATTGTAAACGATAACTTTGTAATTTGTTTCAGGGCTTGCGTAAGTCGTACTATTAAATCTCATTTTGAGAAAAGTCGCCCAATAGAGTGGTTTTCTCCGAAGAATTGCGCTCGACAATACAGTGCACTACTCGATAAAGTGGAGAAGCCTAAGCGTAAGCGTGGCAGCACGGAATCCACTGTTCAATCTATTGTCCGAATTTTGAAAGATGGTAATTATAATGTTTGCTTTAAATAAATAGCTACAATTTGGGATTTATTAATATATTTAGCCTGGAATTATTTTTTTAATAAATTTTGAAATCCGCTTACTCTTTGTTGTAGAACGAATCAAAGAATTGAAATCTCTCATTACACAAGGACAGGATCAATATGTACAGATGGATAAGGAAATTAAGGAAATTGAGAATGGAAATTATGATAATAACCTTTCAGAATTCTCCGACGATATTAAGTACTGGATTGCATAGTTTAACAAACATCGAACTTCAGTACATTTCAATAATTACATAATTATATTATATTTTAATTTTAGATCGGATTCTGATATAGAATCAGACATATCTGAATCTAGTGCATCGACCCGTCTTTCTGACACAAAGGAAGCTACCGTTGAGGGTAATGGCTCATTAATTCCATCCTCAATCGTAAAAAGAATAGCATAAACTTTCTAACTTTCATTTATTGAACAATACAGACAAATCATCAAATGTCGAAGATAAAAAAATATTGTTAGAGCCATCCGATAGTCAAGATCAAGTAAAAGATGCTGTAACCGAAGTGGTCGATAATGATGGAGATACGTCAGTAAGTGAGGTAAATCAAAGAAACTTGAAAACCTTTGCTCTGAGAAACAAAATTAACTTTCATTTATCACAGTATGCATAATTGCATACTTTCATAAGTTTCATACTGCTCTTTTTTGTGGTCATAATATGTTTCTCCATCTATTTTGTAGAAACCATCTTCAAGTGTCTCATCCTCATCTACACCCAGGAAAGGTAAGTTTTTTCTGCCTACAGTTAACAGTACAGTGCAGTGCAGACAGGCAGAGGAATCGCTCGCTGCATAACATAAAGTTTGTTGTGCCTGCTGTGCATTGCATATTGATTTTTATGGTTAGGTACTCAAGGAAAAAATAATTCATACACAGATGCCTACCAACCTACCTATTTGGGAAATAATTTTATTTTGATGTTATGTAATAAGGCACAAATCTATAACGACATAATTTATTTTTGTTATGTTTAGCAACTTCTGGTAGTCCCAATGTTTCTCCTCAGTTGAAAAATCTCGTTCACACAGCGATTGCCGGCGCATCTGAGGACGACCGGCCTAAAAACATGTCTCCCAGTAAAGAATTTTATTTCTACACGAATATTTTTTTGTAAAGATGTAGTTGTGTTTCTTCTAAATTAATGAATTTTTGTATCCAAAGCAGCTAGCGCCCCAACATTGTCTATGCTGTTGGAAATGCCACCTCGAGATAGAGGACAACCCCTACCTGAAATACCATCCTTTATGGGAACCCCCAATAAATCTCCAGTGGGGGAGAAAGTTCCTGAAACAATTTCTACTTTAATAGCAGATATAAAAGATGTGGAATTACCAGATGTGACGATAACGCTTAAGCCAATGAACCATCATAATGACGTTGATAAGAAAGAAAACGATATATTACCTCTTGGTATTTATATTCTTATTTCATTACATTCATCTCATTATTTATTTTAACAAGTGAAAAACCAATTTTAAGCTTTTCATTTTATATCATGACTTTAGCGCGAGTTTTATTAATGTGTTATGGGGATGATTTTTCAGGCAATGAAAAAGAAGCGATTCAATTGTCAAAGCCGCCACCTATCAAAGGTCTTTACTTAGGATATTTATAGAAATAAATGAATGAGATACATTTCTTTTAATAATTCGAAGCATTTAATAAACGGCTTAATGTTGCTTTAGATGAACCATTGGAAATTATTTTGCCTCTGTCAGTAGCTACGGAAATAAATGTTGTGGTTGAAACTGCGAAACCAAAGGAGGTTGTTGTGAATGATCAAGAGATGGATACCGACCCTGTTAAACAAATTACAGGGAGTGTTCTGCCTGAAGAAACTTTGAAAGTTGAGCCTTCTGAAGCAATAAATAAAATAGACGATACTTCCAAAGAAAAAGTAGTGGAGGAAGCAAAATTGCCTTTAAATGAGTCCAGTGATAGTAATTCTAAAAATGAAGGAGATAAAGTAGAGCCGAATGAAAGTTTACCCATCGTAAAAGAAATTGAAGAGGATAGTTCTAGTTCAGCACTTACTAAGGAACCTACATTGATAGACGCACCTGCGGGTTAATACACGATTTTAATTCTAATGTTTATGATTTCTTCAGTAAAATTGATTACATTATAATTAAATTATAATAATTCAAAATAAATATTAAAAGATGTTCTATCCCGATTAGAACCGAGTTCCTCTGAGAAAGAAATGATGGAAGTTGACCAGAAAGAAGAGCCGAAAGATAAAATAACTGAAGAAAACAAAGAATCGGATCAAAACACTGTGACTGAAAATGATCCGATGACTATAACAAGTACGAGTGATATAACGAAGAAATCGTCGCCCAAAAGGTCAAATGACAAAGAAGGCAAGACGAACGAAGATGAACAGAAAATTACGTCAACCAGTGAAGTTAGCAATGTTATTTCTGAAAGCGAAGAGAAAGTGGTTGAGCCAAGTCCTGCAAAAACAGTGAGTAATAAGGAGGACGCAGACAATACTGCAATGCCTCTCGAATGCAATAATACTTCCATAAGCACAGAATCTCCGAAAGAGGAGGAAATTAAACCTTCGGCTGATGCGGTAAGTACGGAATTAGAAGTCAAAAGTGAATTGGTTGCGGAGAAAGCATGTGATTCTTCAACAACTGCTTCATCAGAAAATACTGCAAGTCCAACTAAGTCAAGCGCCTCTAGTGTGGATGCAAAAGTAAGCACTTCAGAGCAAGAACAAGACGCTGCAAGTGTTGAAAAAGCCAAGAATCACTACATAGGTCGTGGGAAGAAAGCTTTTGTTGTGACAATTGTTGAGAATGAGCGTGGGGAAAAGGTTGAGTTGAAAACAGCCGACGGAGCTTCCATTAAGGTGACACGAAATCTTAGCAAAGAGACCGGCCTGAAAATAGAGGATCTCCCGTATTCAAAAAAATCTACAGCTGCAAATAAAGAAAAAGAAGATACTCCTAGCGTTGTTTCTACACCTACAAAAAGAAGGGGACATTTCAGGAGTGGAAATACTAGCGAAGCTAACACAAAAGAGTCTTCGAAAAATTCTACGCCACAAGGTCGACAGTCGACAAGCAATAAAAAAGGTTCGATGAAAGCACTAAATAGCGAGGTGAAAACTCCTAATTTAAGAAGTCGGGGAGGGCCAACTCCGACTCCGACAAAAGACGACGCGGAAAAAGACAAGCCTGTAACACTTAGCGATACAAACCATTCTGCCTCAGACGGTGATAATGATAAAAAACCAGAACCTAAGCCAAACGAAGATAAAAAGGAGTCTACTCTTTCCCCAAGTAAACCAATTGAGGAACCGGTTGTACCGGAGACTCCCAAGGAAAAGGAAAAAGAAAAAGAGAAAGAAAAGGTGGACTCTGATGACACTGAAGATGAATTTTCAGACGCATTATCTGAACTGGATAATAAGAAGGACAATAGTGACACGGAAGACGATGCTGATGAAAGCGATTCATCTCGAAATGTTAGCTCCAAAAAGAGCAGTAAATCGAGGAAAGAAAGACTGGAATCCGCAGATATGGCTGATGATGATAGCTCAGTAAGAAATGAAACCCCCTATGTCATTTTATATTATTTACTAACTGTTATTTAAGTTTTAAAATTCCGTTTATAGAATTCTGCAAACGATGCAACCACAAAGAAACGTATTACCAGACGTTCAGCCAAAGTATCACCAAGAAAATCCGACTCCAAATTAAAAAATAGTGAAGAAAAAAGTTCATTTCGACATAGGGACCGTTTGTCCTTACCGGTGAAGGATTCTAAGTCTGAAAGTAAAATTGGGCGCTCAAGCAAAGCGTTGGTATGTTAATTTAGTAACTTTATAGTCATTACATTTTTATTACAAGTAAGCTCACATATTCTATAAAAATTTATATCTTAAAACTTTGTAGTCCAGAGTAAAACATCTCAGTGAAGAAGCATCGTTGATTTACGGCGATCTGGAGACTCAGACTGGCGACGGATATGCCACACGAATCACTCGGTAAATTATAGCTTTTTTTCTGAGTTGATTCTATTTCACAATACTTTTTAAACTTTTTCTATCGACCATAAACGCAGTATCGATTCAATTCACGCTTTTGGTTGGGGATGGTGACTATTTGTAATAAATATATATTGAAAATGTTTAAGTTAATTCCCGTACCATTTGATTGCAGAGCCAGGGCAAAAACAAGCTCTAGCACACCTACATTTCCTAGTGCTTCAAAGAATGTGACGCCTTCATCGGAACCTGAAACATCCAGTGATACGGAAAATAAGGCGAGGTCAACTAGAAGTCGAACAGCAGCAGCAGTAGCAACCACTACCAGTAGTAATTCTGTAATAGACCAACTACCGCCAGTAACGGTCGATTCTAATCCAAGTAGTCCCTGTTCGTCCACGACAAACAGCACAATAATGTAATTTCAACCCAACATTTTAAAACTAAATTATGATTCTATGGCAGTTAATATGTTAATTATTATTCAATTGTGATATTATTTCCTTGATTTAGTGACGAGGACAAAGACCAGAGAGCATTTAGAAAGTCGATCATGGTAGTATGGAATCGTATTGCTGCTCACAAATTTTCTTCATTGTTCCTAAAGCCAATAAGTGATGATAAGGCGCCGGGCTACTTAGAAAAAGTTAAAAGGTACCTACTTACGTTATTTTTATGACGAATAGTTGCCTCATCTATTCAAATATATTCTCTAATAGTTTCTCTTTTAAATATTTTGAATATAGACCTATGGATTTGGCTACCATAAAAAGAAACGTGGAGACTGGACAAATAAGATCATATAGAGCCTTTGAGAGAGATATTTTTCTGATGTTCATGAACGCTATGATGTTCAACCCGGCTGATCATGAAGTCTCTAAAATGTCTAAAGAAATGGAACGGGACGTCCGAGTTATTCTTGAGGTGAAAACAGCATTTAAAAAAATAAACCATGATATTTGAGCAAATTAATGACATATTATTATTATTATTCATATTCATTATTAGGATCACCAAAGAATGTTCCCTGAATGTATTGAAGGACTGACGCCTATTCACGAAAGATTTTTGAGACAAAACGCTCGTGTCCTATTCCCATCCCTTGAATCTTCTCGCTTGTCTGACTCAGAACCTGAGATGGAGGAAATCGCGGAAAAGAAAATGAACACGTCAAATAGCAACCGAAAACGAAGAGCAGGATCAAATGAATTAGAAACACCGGAAGTCAAAAAACGGAAAACAAGTAAGGGATTCTACTATTTGTGTTAATATAAAACCGACTATTCATTATATTATGTTAATTAAATGACATTTTGATGTGACTCATAA
>JABASI010004210.1:0-14536 GCA_019776505.1 Tomocerus nigrus | reverse complement strand
CAAAACGGACGGAATATAAAAAGGAAATGGATGTATAATATACGAATTTATATATCCGAATATATATTCGAGTATATACTAGATATATATATATATATATATATATAGGAAAATGAGCCTCATTTTCAATTGAGCTAAATCGACGATCTCAGTATCAATTCAAGCCCATCATTATTACTACACATATACAGCTAGTAGATACACCAGAATCTTTATTGTTGTGTAATTAATTAATATTATATCATGAATATTCTTTACTTCTATATATCTATGCAGATCCTTTAGCTGTCTTATTTTTGGGGGTGTATGTGCAGTGCAATAATAGATTCAGGTTTCAATAAAACGACATAATAAGTCTTCGTCATTCGTCATGATGGGATGGTACTAATGAAAGAAAAGATTTGTTAGATACCTTAACTGGCCTTGCTTACTTAGTCATTTCGCTAAGCACTTCATCGTGTAGCAATTTGGGTGTGTGAGTAGAAGTAGGTAGGTTAGTTCTATTCTTGTTCAAAGTTCATGCATTTTCAGTTCTTTCAAATTTTAAAGGGATGCAAAGTCAAAGGACATTAATGTTATTTATACTAGGGGAAAATTCGTTGGAAAATTGTAAGAATTTATCGAAAAACGTAAAGAAGCGAAGCTAACATCTAGTAAAATGGTTGAAATGTTCATTTATAACCATTTTCATTCGTAAAAGTACATTCTTAAGTAGAAGAACGATTCTTCTGTGATAGAAAACGTAAGGGGACAATGGATGAATAGAAATGGAATGAAGAGCAAAGTTCTGAACAACACAAGGCATCCGAAATTCCGATCCTGTAGTATGACCATTGAAATTTTCACCCCACACTTTTCATTCCTTCGGCTATACAAACGACTACATAGCTCACATCACATTCAAACCCGACAAAACAGCAGCTGAGGCCGAGTAAAAGTGAGTGTTGGCTAACAAAAACGAAAACGAAGCAAAAAACGTTCCTATCCCTTTTCTATAGGGAGTATTAGGGCCCTTATATAATTTAGAGTGATTTTCTACCACTATAAATTAAGATAAACGAAATAACTAAGTAACCCCTCTCCTCGCCGGGAATACTTTCATTATATATATGCAAGCAGTATACTTATATAGATATAGTAATACAGAAATAAGGACCAACAACCGTCCTGAAAGGAACAGAAGAGCCCCGCATAAATACACAGGCGTACGACTACTTGTTATTAAAGCATGACATGATGAGTTCCAGCAAAAACTGTCGTTCCAAAAGGCAAAGCCACAGTTCAACGTTCAAAATATCAGACCTGTAAAGTCCGGGAGGTATTCATTCACTCATTCTACTCTGGCAATTGCAATACCCTCAGATCTACAGCTGTGCCTTGTTGTAGGGCCTCTGATATATCTACGAACAGTATAATATTTTAAGTCGGTAGTCCCTCTTAAGTATATAGTGCCGATATTCATGTATTTCGTGACATGCCATAACGCAAACCCAGACCAGTCCTCCTTCGTGGTCTATTAGAATGTAAAGTTTCATTTAAATATGACCTAGGGGATGTATATGGTCAAATGGAGCGAGCTGATTGCCTGCTTTTGTTTAAGCATTTGTGTCTTTAATGCAAGCATATGCATAAAATAACCCTCGCATGATCGTTATTCGTTGACCAACTGCGAATCGTGGAATATGAAAATTGAACTTATGAAGGGAAGATTATAACTTACGACAATTAGAAATTACAACGGCTGCTTTTGCTATTGAGAATTTTATTAAAACAATTTACGAGTTTTTATTTTGCAAACAGCTTTTTCTTTTGATTAAGATTGTTTCTAATCTATGAAGATGCTTTTCAGCAAAATGTTATTTTCTTCGTCATTTTTTAAACAATATTTTATTAAAGACAATTTGTGTGCTTGAAAATGTATTCGTTACTGTATAGCATATGCTTACTAGATGCATTTCTATTAGCGGTAAATGACATTTAGTGATGTAACATGAAGATACAAAGGAAATTAGATCTAGTAGAGGACTTTGTGTGTGTATTTGTAGATGTACACGTAATTTTACGGGTTGCAGGCTTAAATCTTCTTTGTAGATGTATTCATATAGATTGGTTGCCTCTTTTTGGTCGTTCATAAGGAAAGGTAAAGGAGAGGATGCGGGATTCTAAGTCTATTAGCAGCAGGAGGGATCTTTTTCACTTCAGAGTTGAGGTCTGCTTCTGTTTGTTCCTAGTATATTGGCTATAGGTATCTGAAATGTTACATAAGTATACTATTATTACTTTAACTGCTCTTCTCTATGCATGGCCGTTTGCGTTTCATACGAAGCAAACATCTTTAGTGCANTTTGCGTTTCATACGAAGCAAACATCTTTAGTGCATCCTGCTCGCCTTCTTTTGCATCTGTCGTTTGCCAGACCAGACCAGCCAGACTCTTTCTTTTACAAAAGGTCCTCTTAGCCTATATTACCCACACTATTTTTCTGTTTACCTATGTACGCACACTATTCAATTCAACGTATATTCTGAAGACCTCTCTTGTTCTGTCCCTTTTTTCTGATGGTTAGTGAACTTATACTCTTCAGAACAGTCGTACACTCCGGTCTACATTACTCTTCTCTGAGTCTGAGTGCTCTGAGTCTCATCAGTCCATCCATGCAGCTCCTCACCAATGATCATATAATAGCTGACAGCTGAAGCTGGAGTTGTTCAGTCAAGAAAGTGAACTCGATCGAGAAGCAACTCAAAACGGTCTTCCGACTAAGAGTAGGGAAGAGGTACATTGCTTCGAAGATTTAATCACGCATAAGTACAAGGAATATAGTATACACACATTGATACACATCATCATACCACGCAAAGAATTTCTTTTCAAGGAAAACTGAATGAAAAAGGACCTTTTTTTGTTACATCTGCTTCATCGACTGGTTCTTTTCGTCGAAGTTCGAACATAACTCGAACAAACTTCTACATATAATATTATCAAAGATTTTTGGATATTATTCTGAATTCATCCTCCAAGTCGTGTCGTTCAGTTTCTGCTCGTTAAGGGTTTTGTTGGAATGGACCGATAATTTTGGGTTTTCTGGGTTTGTTCCAAAGATAAGTTTGTCTGACTAATGAGGAAAATCAGGAATTTTTCTCTTCCCGTCAAGTATACATGGAGAAACGCAGAAGTATAGGATCTGTAACAATAACATTTAGTGTGAAACTTAAATGACTACTGGAAAACGTGTTTAGTAGCATTTTATACTTGTGATAACTGGAAAACGCATTTTTCATTTTGTAAATCCAGTTTAAGTCAATACTCCCGTTAGTTTACGTACATTTTTGTCGTTTTGTTTGCAAGTGAAGCAACTGAAGCTTGAAAGTGGAAGTGTGGAAGTCGGTTAAAAATGAACGATAAAGCAAAAACGGGCTCTTCGCCCACAAGAAGAAACGGCAGGTTGCCAACAAAGTTCAACTCGCTGCTTTCCATCTGGTAAGTTCATCTCATCTCATTCAATGTACCTTAAAAATGTTTTATTTACTGTCCATAGTCCATACTCCATACATGTACCAGTTGATCTTCGTCACTATGTTAATTATATCCTGATTCTGATGCAACCTCAATCCCATTATTCCCATTTTTCCTATCATGATGTAGAGTCAATGTAAGAATGTCTCTTCGTATAATAAGGAATAAGTAATGCGTGCGTGTATCTTTGATCATGCACTTTATAAATACCTACGCATTTCTCCTGTCATTTATTTTGACCATCTTGCATTGTACTTGTACTCTTTATATCTTCATTCTTGGGTGATTAAGACTGACGCTGACATCGTTGACAGGAAGAAAATTGCATTATTTTTTAATTTTTATCTAATTTTGCAGGTATGGGATCATATTCGGCTCTCTCACGCTCTACTTGATAGTGCAGAATGTGAGACGATTTGTCTACTATGCTGAATTCCCTTGGCCGTATCAAAAAACTCCTTCGGATGAACTCAACGTCTACATTGCTCTAATTGGTAAGCTATTTTTAATTGCTTTTTGCCTTTGTCTGAACTTGAACTTGCACTTTAGATCTTTTGACATTTAAGGGAATGGGAGTTTTTAGTATAAGAAGAGCATTGTTGGGATTAAATGGTCAATTTTTAATTTGCAACTTTGCAAGGTGCAACCAACATACAATTAAAAAGGCCCAGCTATTATTCCGAGAAAGTCGAGATTTCATGCTAGAGAAAAACAAAAAATTTAATGCAATTATTTTGATCAGCTCAGTTCAGTAGTGAATAGAGATAGAGATGGTAAAAAGTGGAGCAAAGAAGGCCGTACACGCATGCAATTAACTAGTCACGCACTTTTGACAGTGTGCCGTGCGAGAGACCGTTGTCGGTCTTTTTCCATTTTACCTTTTCTTTTTCCTTAACATTTACATGTATTTTGCCGTGATGGGTTTTGTTCAATAAACGAACCAGACCACACACTACAATTAAAAATCGATATGTGCTGGAAATTAGGATTGAGCTATGAGATAATCTTTTAGTAGGAAAAAGGAAAGGTGCTCAACTCAAGTTTAAGGTTAACATTTTTAAATGAATTCATTATCATTAAATGTAATTTCCCCTGCAGGTGGTGCCGTGGTTTTGCTCCCTTTCTTTCTGACTGCATCGATCCTTAAGGTTGGAAACACAGCAAATGATAATCGTCAGTTAGGAAAACACCTGAGCACCCGAGATGAATGGTCTTCCAGCTTGCTGCCAGATATGCTCCATCAAGGAAATTCTGGCTTTTGGCGAACCATCTGGACTCACAGTGGCCCCTCTGCATCTCTTGTCCATGTCATCTCCAGTTTCTTCCTTCTCTTGCCCCAGACCCTTATGGAGGCTGTTTTGATTAAACACAATTTCCTTGCCGAAGGTACGCTTAATTACTAAATGCAACAACTTTAAATGCTTCAATGATTGCGAAAAGTAATTTTCCAGATACACATTGCATAATATTCTCTAAAAAATCATTTTTTTTAATCACAGAGAGGATCTGGAGAACAGAAATGGATGTACTTCTTTCTCATTCTGCTCGCGATAAAATCCTTCAAGCTCTTCACATTAGCCAACCAACTGAAGTGCCAACAATGAAATCTCTGGAGCAAGGATTCAGTCTCCCATTTGCTACAAATCAAAGTTTGAGTCCTGAATTTTGCAACTTTGCCGTGGCCCTTGTTATTTTCTCGGTTCGCTACGCCCAGGTGTTTTGGCACAGTAGCAAATCTTTTACAATTCTTTTCAGCAGCCAACTCCTTCTGAACACGTTCCACGCCCTCGTCTCTTTTTGCAATCTTACCCTTCTCTACAAGTTACATGTCTTCGGCCAAGAAAAAGTTATCCATCATACCCGTGTCCCGTTCTTGCTCAATCATCAAATCACACTTCTTCTTTATGGAATCTCAGCAACGATACTTCTTGCCTCGTCTTCAGTTCTCTATCATTATGGATATTCTCAGATCTCAGTTTATATCAAAAAGAAGCTACAGAGCCAATATGTATGCCCTCGGGATGCCGTTCTTCTCAATGATGATGAAGGCTCGGGTGTTGAATGGACTTATTTCCCCCATTGTTCAGCTTTTGCCGTTCTTCTCGCTTTGGCCTCTACTCAAAGTCCCTTAGTACATGATGCCACACAACTTTACCATCACACATTGGACAATTGTGCCCTTTTGTACGTCATAAGCGCTGCAACTCATTTTCTCATTTGGATCATTTTGTGGTTGAAATTGACGGCGGAAGACAAGTGGGAATTTGCTATTAATGTAAGCATCTTTTACATATTTATCACCTAAAACTGTTTTTTAAGACCTTTTTTTATTTTACACATTTCCTACGCACAAATGGTTTGTCTTTTGCAGAATAATCATAATAATATTAATGAATTTGATTTTTTTTATGTAGGTTCATATTGGCGGAGTGCAAGTAAAAGGATTAGAGCCTCTTCGTCTTGTGGCAGATATTGCTTTGTCAAAATCTCGGCAACCCCCGAACCCTCTCTCATCGGCGATGTTGGTACTTAGCGAAGGGCAGGCGTTTTCCGTGCATGATGTCAATAGTAAGCGCTCAATTATGGAAGCTCTGTTGCATCGAGCTCAAATAGCCGTTTCTGCTGTAAACATGAACGAGATCAAGCAGCAGTACGAACAACAACAGCCTAAAGAGATAGAAGAACGTGTTTACTGGTCAAAGCCAAGTTCAAGTTTGAAGTCGTGTATGAGAAACTCCCTTGATGACGAGGAAAAAGCGTCGCTGATGGCAAATGAGAAGAAAGATTACATCGTTGCTCCAATTCGAAATAAAGTAGCATTCACTGACGACGTATCTGGAAACAGAAGATTGTCACGGCCAGTTGAAGCTATTTATACAAGTCGGGATTGTTTTAACGCTCCTAATATGTACGGTGGTGATAATGGAGTTGGCTGTTCCGAGGAAGGAGACTATGCTATTTTAAAGAAATGTGGAAAGACAACACTGATGAAGCACTTGATGAATTCTCAGAGTGACTACGAAGAACATTCGCGTATCTTACAACATGTAAGTTATATATTTCCAGTTTTTATGCATTATGAGATTTATTCTTGTACACTAATGCTCAATGCATTGCTAAACATAGCATGTACATTCAAACAATAACAACATTAATTTTTTTGCAGGACTTGCCAAAGACGTGTTCAACTCCTGATTCAGGTTACACCGGAAAGGCCTCGTCCGACTCAAGTCACAGCACAGGCAGTAGTGCTGCTTCTCCCTCAGATCGCACAGTCTCCAGTGAATGCTCCAGTGGAATCAACACAAACTGTTGCAGTACTGCAAATTGTGAGATGATTTATGGGACGAAAGCAGAACAATTTCCCATTCCTACTGCAGAGTACTTAACCTATGACAAGGTATACAGTCCTATCCAGTCGATTTATGAAACAAGGGCCAGCATGGCTAACAATAACTCTCCAAGATCCGTCTATGAAGGCGCCACTTCTCCCTTCCAAAGAAACACTGTCGAAACTGGTCGTAATTCTGTTTATGGCATTTTGACTACCGGACGTAACCCGAATCTCATTATTTCGCCAAATCAAGCTGCAAAAGAGAGACAGAGCTCCTTCTCTCGCAGCTCGTCCTTCCGCAGATCTGCCATGTCCAATTCTACTTATCTTAGTCCTAACAGACAAAATTGTGCTTCTACTCCTAATTCTACGTGCGGAAATGACGAGGATTATAATGATCACCCTCTGCCACCAATCCCACCACCATTGCCTCCATTGTCTATCATGATGAACTCTCCGTCCACATCTTCACAATCCCAACAAAATCAACAGCAATCTACCAAAAGAGTGCAAATCATGAATGCTGATGGCTTAAGACGCTCAAGTAGCTTTAGAAATCCTTCCAGAACTGTCACTTTTAGAACAGAGACGAATCAGTGCCAAGGTTCTTTGTCTACTTTACAATAAATACTTTTCATCCCTTTTTTTCTCAAATGATTTTCTAGTCTAGTATCATTAAACAATGTTTATCTCGCCATTTTAATTGTTGGTTGTAAAAGCCATTATGACGAAATTATTGTACTTTAGACTGTAAATGACTTTATGCAATATATTGTTACATATTTAATAGTAGTATATTATTGTAGTTTTGGAAATTAGCCAGTAGAATATTTAGCATTTTTTTGAATTGATTGTATTTCGGTAGTATCCGATGACAAAGAAATATTAAGACTGAATAAAATGAATTTTTATATACCATGAAATCATGTTTTGTGTCTTAAATGTTTGTTTTTATTTCATTAGAAAAGTTCCGATATCGTAAGTCTAAATATAGTAAAAATCATGAAGAGCGAATTTAAAAACGATAAAATTTTAGAGATAGTTAATCCCCTTGCAGAATTGGAATCTTTATTATGAGCATGATGATTTTTATCAGTAGTTGTGGGCTCATCATGAACTGGATAGACACGATGATCATCTTGCTCTTGCGAGTCGTGGTAGATAATTGAAGGGAAAGGGCTGTCAGCAATTTCATTGCTAGTTTCACTCGAAATATTTTGTTCTGTTTCTTCAGGGATGATAATATTTGTTAAAAAATCCTTCAAAATCTCATCTTTTATCCTTTTGTCAATATTTCTCTTTGTTTCTTCGATTTCCTTTTCATCCATTGTTCTTTTTGCAGGGGCTTCGGGGTTTCTATTTTCTATTCCGTCCATCTTATCGTGTTCATACTTAAACATATCCTTGTCGATGTAATCGAACATGTCTTTTATAAATGGTATGACTTTTCCTGCATTCACGTTTTTCGCTGAGCAATATTCTGCATATTTTGTGTATTCCGCCTCATAACAATTGCGTATAAGAAGCAATGTCCTTAAAAACCACAGAAAATGTTATGTAATCAAATGCAATGTCCTGTTTTGCAATTTCACTTAAGTAAATATTCATCGTGCATTTTCGGCACATTACAAAAATTATTTTCATATAATTTTCCTGGTTATTCGAACCTTCGAAGACTGAATTGCAAATGTCCAAACTCAAACGCATCTGCTGCTTTTTTCGAACAATTAGTAATATGCTCCTTCAGATCTTTGAAGCATATTAATCTTCTCGGTCTGGCTAACTCTAAGACCTCTACAGAACATAGATAATGTATTTTTATTCATTTCATGCGTAAAATTTTAATATGTTAAAATGTTGATGAGAAAATGTCAAAGAGCAATGAACTAGAAGTTCTTGACTCACCAATCGTTCTATTAATGTCTCTACACTGAAAACCTATGTAGGCATCTGTAAAATGTAAAGCATCCGATCCTCTTTTATGGGCTTCTGCAGATTGATGATGAGAATTTAAGTTATGTCTGCCAGACTCTCGAATTGTTTTATCGAAAAGTTTTTGATAGCATTGATCTGTTGCTGGAAGAGTTGTTTTTCTATGACAGGCACTTAAAAGTGGCCATACTTTACACTGACGATCCCAATTTTCTTCTTCCGTAGCCGCAGGTTTCGGTTTTTCAGACTTTTGAGTTTCATTCTGAGTGTTTTCAAATGATTTGTATGCATTGGCGTAACAATTTAGACTTTCCTTGAAAGTAAAATTAGTAAAATTCAAAATTATACTTTACAATAATTAAAATGTGAAGCAAAAATGTAAAATAAATTACTAAATAGAATAGCATAAAATATTTATAAATCTATATACTTTTTATTCTTTTCTGGTCATTTTCGTGTAAAAATTTTTCTCTGTGCAAAACGATATAACGTATATTCCCATACACATGGATATGGAAAGTTGTGTACAACCGTAAATATTTATATCAAGTTGTAAATAATCAGTAACTGGATTTTATTAAATGCTTACTTGTCCCACAGTCAGCGATTCATCCAGGCGCTCCAAACAGTGCTCTGCAGTATAGTGCAAATATGATGAAACAGTTAATCTTCCTGATCCTAATTCTGTTGTGATTTTTTCTATTACAACTTTTATATCAACATTAGCTTTGGACTGCGTACATGATAGTGTTATCAAATAAAAAATATACAAAAGTATCATGATAATTTTTGAAAGCAGAGAATTTTTGTACTAAGTTGTACTACAGAAATTGAGGATGAATATTATTATAGCACAAGGATCAACAAAGACTAGCAAATTATTTTGTTATAGACTCCATGCTGTGCTTACGGAGACACTTATTATGTCAATCTGATTGTATTCCCAAATGATTGGGAAATCGACAAGGAAATTCGCTTCACTAGTGCGTAATTTTATGGGAGTAAATAGACAGAAATGATAATATTGTCATATCTGAAATATATCTGAACGTGCTTTAATACCTATGTATGGTTAGGTATTAGTTTTGTGTGTGATTATGTGATAGTCAATTCTTCCTAACTAAATATCATAAAAATAAAAATGTTTATACACATAAATAATAAGGAAATTATATATTCTTTCTTCATAGGATGGTAGTAAAGTTCCTGTTGTAAACGAGGAAACAAAGGTCAGTGGTTGAACTCGCATCACTCAACGAAAACGACAATTCTTAGCAAAAATGTTAAGACATTACATTTGAATAGGATTTTTGAATGGTCATTAATACATGTATAAGATCTATGATGAATTCAATTGTGTAGCTTACTTACACACAGAATTGAATTACTGTTTCCTCTAATAAGTAATAATTATACGAAAATTGCATCTTGCATCACTTATGTGCGTTGCGTAGCTAAATATGGATTATGAATAGATTGAGGTAAAATGAGATTTTCTATTTAATTTTATACATGAATCACGGAAATAAACTTAAATGAACTACAAAAATCTCACTAAACTTCCAATAAATAAACAAACTTGAGATAAAGCTCTGGGGGTTCATTTTCATTAAAAATTGCAATAAAATATGAGTTTAAAAATTTCATTTATTTAATGCCAATTGTCACATTACTTTTTTACGATTTTCTGAAACTGTGACATGCAGTAAATTAAGTCGGTGGTTATTAATTGAAGATATATTCATACAATAACAGTCAAATTTTTTTTACTAAATTGATTGTTAATTTTTCGTGACTTGTAAAAAGTGCCAAATGGTAAATGCCTTTACTAATAAACATAAACGAATTTGTGGATGTGGCCGAATGTGCGCGTGGTTATCTATATACACATCTGACATTTGAAACAAAATCATAAACATCGATTTTTCAAATAGCATGTGAAGATGTAAATGTAACCCATGCAGTCTAATAAATGTTTAGTACACATTAATTATTAAGTTTAACAATTTATTAAAATGGTAATAAAAGACAATTTTTTCTTCGCTAGAACGATAGTTATTCACAGTTTAGTAGAAAATTGATATTGGCATCTCTCTGTTTTATATAAAAACCGACACAACCCGTTTTGACAACCTTTAATTCAGATCTTATAACGAGATTGTATGGTTAGGTTAGGTTATCAGATCACAAGGTTGTAATTTTATAAATGGAATACTTCGAGGCATTTCAATCAGAAGGAAATATAAGTAGTAAAAAGTATTTCTATTACTACATAATTGATAAAGCACTTGCAATTAGTCCAATAATGTAATTAGGTATACAATATTCATAATATCATAATTATATCGTTAGATAGAGTAATACATACAGTATACAATAGCACTAAATGACTAACAATTAACATAATATCCATACATTTTTATGGTTTCGTCAGCAAAAAAGAATGTTAACGCATAGTCACTTAATTATTTACACATCTTATCAAAGCGACCAGTTTTGAATTTGAGTTAATTGTCTTTGTGAATGTACTTAATAATTAAGTATTGCCTGTATTGTATATTTGGTCTTTTAAATTGTAATGAATAATGAATCTGAGAGATTCTTTCAGGAAGATGTATGATGTATACCTATGTTATAGTATTATAAACCGTGATAACAGTCACAGTTTATTTATAACAAAGGAAAAAAATGAGGACAGCTGCTGCACCGACAGCAGCAGACAGAACATGAGTGAAAACTCCGCCGCATTTTATATTAAAAGTGTGGAAATTGTGAATGATGAATTTGAACAGCTTTATTTTCTGAAGGGTGTACGGTGGATATCTTGGCTCTCCAAGTTTCTCAGAAAGAGCACTGAAAGAACGATTCAGCACAGATTTACTGTGAGAAAAGGTGTTAAACGAATGCTCACCGTGATAATTGCCCATGCCACTGTTACCTAAACCAAAATTGACATGAGTAAATTTAAAATTTAAATGAGTAAATCAGAAAAATGCTATATATTGAACTGCAACGACGTACCTACACCTCCAAACGGCAATCCTTGCCCTGAAATTCATTGATCAAAAAATACTAATAAATTCCATAAAATAAAGAATAAAAAGTAAATTAAAACATGATAGTTTACTCACAGGCAGCATGCCAAGTAACATCATTAACACAAACTCCTCCTGAACTTGTCTTTTCAATCATAAGATCGTTCACCTTTTCATTTTTTGCAAACGTGTACATAGCTAAAGGTTTCGGTCTATAAATAGTGCAAAATATGACAATTATTATTTTTTCAAGAAATATACATCTACGTTTGTATACCGCATTTATCGTTTTAATTACCTATGGGAATAATTATTTCAAAGTAATTTTTTCCGACAAAAAATATAATGATATAATTCCCCGGGTGGGGAATTAATTCGGTACGGGGAATTAAAACGATAAATACGGTATGCAGAATTTATTACTAGTTATTACTATTATTAGTTAGACATACTTCTGCAATATAAATTTGATGGCTTCTTCAACTCCATTTACAGTAACAATCGGCAGCAATGGGCCGAAAATTTCTTCGTCCATCAACGAGTCGTCCGCCAGGACATCAGCTATAAAAAACCCGAAATATTGTATCAACTAATTTAGAAAACATTTCTGTAAACATGAACTATAAATAAGTTTAGATTTTTACAAATAATCGTTGGCTCGATCCAAAGATCTTTAATATCTGTTTGCCCTCCAAAAACAATTTTTCCTTTAGTAGTGTCCAAAATCGTCTTCAGGCGATTGAAATGTCTTTCGTTTACAATTCGAGGAATGTCAGGATTCGCTTGAAGATTTTCGCCGTACCTGAATTACAAATGACGATTTAATTCCATCGTTTATCTGTAGTGTTGATGATCAACATTATATCAATTTTTTAATCTGCTTTTACCACTCTTCCATGACCTTGCTAGCTACCTTCAGGAAATCAGCTTCGGCTGCTTTTGAGCATAAAATGTAATCTGGTGCAATGCTGTGAACGTATTTGGAGAATATTTTAATTTTTTGAAACATTACTGAGATATCTTGGGTTAGTGAATAAGAATAGCAAAATAGAATCTAAATTACCATGTTTGTCCAAGATTCATGAATTTTCCCCATAAAATCCTTTTAGAGGCAATGAAGAAGTCAGCAGATTCGTCAATGTAGCACGGACTACAAAAAAGTACACATTATTATTTTAAACTCGAATTTTCTTTGTGAATTATCAATATCCATAATTACGATAGGCCGATAGGTATCCATAATTCCATGCTACAAAACTATATGTCATTTCTATATAGTAACAGTCTACATATTTTCTTTTTACCTTTTTCCTCCAAGTTCTAAGGTCACAGGGACAAGATTAGCAGCTGCAGCTGCCATTATACTTTTTCCAACTGCTGGAGAGCCCGTGCAGAAAATGTAGTCTAACTTCTGACGTAATAGGGATTTTGTTGCTTCAGCATCACCAAGAATCACTTGGTAGCAGTCCTGCATAAATTGTAATTTATCCTCATTTATAATAATATTATATCATTTTTGTTCAAGGTAGGTACATGTTGAATTTTTATATTTGATTTTAATATTAGAGACAGCTACATAATGTACGCTCCCAATACCCAGTAAAAATAACGCTTGTAAAGTATTGAAAAATTATATCATTTCTTACAGAGTCCATGTATTTTGAAATAAGTCTGGCCATTGTTGATGCAGAATGAGGAGAGAGTTCCGAAGGTTTAACAATTACACAATTGCCAGCCGCGATTGCTCCTATATAATCAATTGAAATGGCCAAATATTAATTTTAAGATACACATAATAATTATGAAGATATTACAAATAGTTTTAAAAAAACTAAATAGATCATAAACGTTTTAACAATCATATTTACCAGCCATTGGTTGAATACTGAGCAAAAAGGGATAGTTCCAAGCACCTGGATAAAACAGCAAATTGACAAAATTGTAAGGTAGAATTAAGTAAATAGTAATATTATCCACACATTTTAAATGAGTCATATCTAAAACAACTGTTTTGGGCCCTTGTGCGTGCCCGTGTAAGAAATAGTCATTTATAAATGCAATGAGACAATAAAAAGTTTACCTAGAATTAGGGCAATTCCATAGGGTTCCTTTTTTATGTAACCATTGTCCAAAACAGCGAGTAGATTTATTGGCAATTTTGTTGGTTGAGAAATTTTCTTCAGATCCCGCAGCAATCCGTTAATTTCATTTTTTACTATTTCAATCTCGTATAAAGTCGCTGCAACAGTTAATACAAAAACAAAATGAAGGCGAATCCTTTACAAACCATTTTGCTTTTTAAGAGTTTCTTATTGATATTAATTTCTTTTATTAGCAAAATCAAGCAGTACTCTTTTCCGCATAGAAAATGCAAAAGATGTATACGCTCATAATTTAAATGGGTGAAATGGTATTTTTGCTTTCAGATTAAAAAATTAATCGCTGCACCGGGATTTTACACAGGTATGTATATTTGTAATACTATGCACACGAATTAAGTGTCGAAATGTCAAACGTCATGAACCTTCCAATTGGGCCTTTTTTAAATCCTTTCTCAAGGCCTCCAATATTTCATCGGCTCCTTCGGTAAACATCTTGGACAAGTTCTGCAGTTGTTCCAATCGGTAAGAAATGGGCTGAGTTTTCCCATTGTTGAAAGAATTTCTTAACCTATCGATCACCTAAAATATCAATAAATTCTTAATAATTATATACTAAAC
>JABASI010004209.1:0-14537 GCA_019776505.1 Tomocerus nigrus | reverse complement strand
CAGCACTGAGGATTTTCTGCTTAACAATAGGATGAAGATTATTTATTGCTGTTTGGGCGACACGGGAAACCTTTTCATCATACAGTAAACTTCGCCATCGTTCTGTAATATCCTCCAAAGTGAATTTGCAGGAAAATTTCACTCCAATATGTACGTGTTTAAGACTAGACGCCTATTAGACAAAGGATAAGTCATACAATAAATACTTAATTGGATTATTAATTATTATGGGTTTCATTTATTACGATTGCTAGATAACTGGTACCTGATTGACATTACAAATAAGGCGTAAGTCATCTGTTGGTCTCCATATTCCATTATCAGATAGGCAAGGTCTGCTTTCACTTGAATCATCCGACTCGTATTCATTATCACCTTTTTCCGATGAGGAATCGTTATCATTTTCTATGGATTTCCGTTCAGGGGTTAGTAGCTTTCGTCTTGTATACCGGCGTTTGCCTGTATGAATGTCAATGTTAATCTTCTTCCGCTTATTATACTTCCCTCGAGGGCCTCTCTTTTTCACACTTCCTGCACTATGAGGTTCAGTGAACGATTTAACTTTCGTTAAATATAACTTCGGGATTTTAAGGTTATGCTCAACCCTTTGAGCCATGGTTGGCTGTGAAGAATCAGAGTCAACAACTGGTATACTATTCGTATGCGTCTCCAAACTAGCAAGAGGGGATGAATGTTGGTTTATTGTGTCGCCAATAGAAGAGTTTGTGTTTTCTAGCAAAGACGAATTTTGTTGGTCAATAGGTTTTAATAGAGCTTCGTTTCCTCCTAAATCATATCATACGAGCATTTAAAAAAATCTGCAATCAATACCTAATATTTACATGAAAATTATTTTGAAGTGTGTAATGTGGCTGTGACAGAGGTGGTTTTTATTTAAGGACAATTTTTCGAATATGGACCAGAGCAATTAAGGTAACCAATAACCAAAATGAAATACCAATATTATGCAACGTAAGTAATGCGGTTTTTTACTTTTTTCCTTAGGTATTTACCATAAACCTTCTATCTAAGTATCTAACTAATCTAACTAATAAACTTTCTAAGGGGCAAGAAGAGATTTTTGATTAAATGCAAAGTTGCTCTGCTCGCTAAACATACCTATGACCTAATTCTACTTCAATTTCAATAGGTACCTAATTTAATTTTGGGGCTTCATATAAGACTACTCGATGTTCCCATCCCGAATCCCGACTGTCTCGCCCGACCAACTCCCTCACCCTTGCCACTACTGTCTTTCTGACCAAAGTCTTTTCTCTTACCTTCGTCGGATGTAACTTGGTTGCCTTCAGTGACATTTCCGGGTGAATTGGAAGTAGAAGGCGCAATAATGTAAGTTGAGGAACCAGAACTGTTTGTCCTGGTCCTTCTTATTAGTAGCGTTGAAGCTGGAGGAGGGGCTAGAAATCCTTCGCTGTCAACTACTCCCGGAGACACATAAGCAACTTTGTTTTTATTTGTTGCAATAGGTACTCTCGGTGGTGAAGACATCGGATTCAAGCCTGTAGGACTGTGAGTTGTCGTAGGTTCTTTAGGAGCCGTTTCGTTTGACGAAGACATGTCAGTGATGTTTGCACAAGATTCTCAAAATCATTGAAAAAGTGGATGAGCCCGGAAACTCGTATTGTTCGTGGTCTTTATATTATCTGTTGTGTACTCCTTTCACCGGTGTATAGGTATGCCTGTTTTTCATCGTCGATTATTCATTTAAGGACCACATAAACGAAACTGCTTGCTGAACTAGCTCAACATCTCCGGAAACGGCAGTACATTGCATTGGTATGAATTTGAATTATTTCTAATTTATCCTATTATCCAAACAAACTTATAATTTCAATTTATAATTGCAAATGCAAATTATTGTGAATTTAGTTGTTAGTTAGAAAATTCAAAATTGCAGGACCGCTATTCTTCGACTCCATCAATAACAAATAACAACTCGTATTTAAATCAGAGAAGGTAGCAAAATTGTACGAAGAGCCATGTAAAACTGTAGCACTCACGTGAGAGGTATTCTGGTATTCATAGTACAGTGTGTTCAAAGCAGTGCAGTGCAGTGCAATGCACAGGGAGAACAAAATTGCTGCTGTACTGTGTTGCAGCGCACAGCGCATTATAAGAGACACAGACACAATCCACTTTCCCTTTTCTTTGTCTTATGAATAATGATGGTAACTCCGTGGGACAACCGAATAATTTAATAAGATTAATAACACGGAATAATTATTATGAAGTTAGTGAATGAGACGAGATGAGACAGACACTGAGATGTGAATATTTTATGTGAACTACTGTTGATGTGTAGTTCATGTAGTTGTAAAGTGTAGAAGTAATTCTTCCGTCGTTCTCTCTGTTAGAGTAGAAACTCTTACTTCTCTTCTCACTGCACTGTCACTCTTGTTAAAACTCTTAAAAGTGGGAAGTTAGTGAAAGTTTTAAGTTACCAGTTATGAGTTACGAGGAAGTTTGTTGAAGTTATGCTTAGAATAACAGATTAAAAATGCACAAAATTAATCACGATTCAAAAGAATGAGCAGGGAGCAGGAGCAGCGGAATGAGCAGGAGCAGGAGGAGGAGCAAGAATTAGTATATTGGATTTGGTTTAGGTTAGGTTAGGTTAGGTTAGTTTAGGTTAGGTTAGGTTAGGTTTGTTTAGGTTGGGTGAGGTTAGTGGTGAAGTCGAGGTAAATTTGATACCTAACCTAACCTAACCTAACCTAACTTAAATTTAAAGAAACCTATATTAACTCCTGCTCCTTTCTCATTTTCCTGCTCCTGCTCCCTGCTCATACTCCTGCTCCCTGCTCATACTCCTGGTCCTGGTCCTGCTCCTGCTCTGCCACCACTTCCCAACTTCAACCTTCATTTTTTACCACACAATCTTAGTACCTCTCTAAGTACCCCGGGGGATATGTCTCCAATATTTACAAAAATCCAATTACTGCCTTCACAATAAATTCCTAAACTTTTTCAAAAAAACTGTTTTTAGACCTTTTTTTACAGAAACCTATCTTGTGTCTCTAAAGGTCAAAATTGTGAAATCGGCGACATATCCCCCTCTTGGATAGTCAATCTTTCTTTTGAGACTAGCTTTGTCTAAATTGATTGAGATTTAGGTGAGTTATCCATGACCAGCCGGAGTAGGAAAACACGTGTATGTAAATGTATCGGTACAGGCTACCCTTAAATGCCTATAGAACTAGTTTTGTTAACCCTGTACATGATGATGGAGGAGACGATGCGATAGAATAAATGTATTACTACTTACTAATACTACTAGACTACTACCCAGTAGTAGTACCCACATACATGTATGCAAAGCAGATACACATACACAGTAGCAATAGGTTTGGAGTAGAGAGTCATAGAATGGGAAATGGAAATTACGTATAGGTAGGTACGCGTATACCCAGGTCCTCCTAGAGGTATATCTATTCCAAATTATATCTTATGTAGTTGTATCCGTCCGTGTGTCGCTATAAAGTTAAACGAAGCCCTAAACAAAATAATTATATTATAAGCTAAGAAAGGTAATATTTATAATATATTTGTGGTACGATAAGACAATTGTTGGTATGTGTAAAGTGTAAGTCTAAGCTAGGTGTATATGCTTGTGTGTGTAATATTATTATATGGTATCACATATTATTATTGTGTGCGTTTAGTTGTATAAAACCAGCCTTAAACTCAGTTAGATTAAAAATGTACCCAAACTAAGAGTTCACTGTACAGCTCACTCACACACGACTACTATGCTGCTGTTGACTGCTCTACTGGACTAACTGAATGTACACAATTTTAGTTGTAGAAACTTGTTCGAATGTAATAATATTATTATTCGCAAAAGGAAATATTTTTTAAGTTGTGAATTAAATCGGTACACGCACAGCACACATATCAAAATACATTGCAATTTGCTTGTGGGCAATGTGTCTATTGCCTGTATAACATTAGATTGAATTCCTATCTGTAATTCTAATTTTTTAAAGAAAAACTAAAATAATTATTATGTAGGTTTAGAAAACATTTTTAAAGTAAGTCATTCGGGAAGTGCAATTTGTTTAGTATTCGTGTTCATTGGAAAGCAGGAGAATTGTAGAAATTTAAGCGAAATAGCATAATAGGTATAATAATAATAATATAGTTAACTACTTGATATGAGAAATACATTATGATAACTTTATCAAGAATTCAGATCACACTCTATAACTCAATTCGATACTCATTCCCCATCTTCACTCCCCATTATAGGGACGGTGACTGATTAGTGTTTCAAAATTTTGCTAATTCAGTAAAAAATCGACTAAATTGTTAACAGGTATGTCTGTATTATCACAAAATTATATTCTCCTAATCCTATGCAACTTGTTTCATATTTCAGGTACAGCTTTATTAGGGAGGGACAATCGTGTCTATAATGTATATATAACTTGTACTAATACAGATGTTGGTTACGGTTTTTGCAACTGATTTCGAATTAGCAATGGGCAATAACAATAATCATTAAAATATATTTGTAAAAAAGTCCCCGTATTACCTTGAATGAAGTTAACTGAAATCTACATCAAAATGCTTCGTATGTAAGAGTTTAAAACTAAGTGTAGTAGTCTAGTAGCTAGTAGGTACTAGGTACGCAATAAATAGGGTTAATAAAATATCTAAAATAGTTGTGAAATGTGTGAAATGTAGCTCTCTAGTCCCTATCTGTGTATCCATGTCAGATAAAGATGTACGTTTACAATTTAATAGTTTAATCAGGTCTGCCTGGTCGCGTTACTCCCTAATTCTACGTTCTTTCTGAATTACTTTTGTCGAGTGTAAAGTAATAATAATAACTAATACTTAAGCCAACTATTTAGCTTAGAAAATAGAAACTCATTTCATTGTTTATCAATCTTTCCAATCAAATGATACAATATTATTGATTATTTTGATGGATATAGTGCAGAGTGCAGGGAGAGTCAATTGGGTTGTATAAAATCATTAAGAGGATTTTTTTCTGATGTACATGTCTGTGTGTCCATCATGTCCTCCTGTCTGCCTCTGCACTGCATGTCTACTTGTGTGCATGTTTAATTATACTTTGAATCGGATTTAATGTGACCTTGTTAATACTTTTAGATTTGCAAGAATCAACGCAGGACGAACTGATTTCCAGAGAGACTGATTGTGGGCAAACGAAGAAATTCAGGATTCACTGGAATTTGAACTCCCTTGTGACAAAAATACCAGAAGTCGAAAATGGAGATACATACACATACATGTAGTTGATAGTTGATTACATACATAATTGTTACATGATTGAATTACGGCCGCTCTGAATCCTGTTTAATGATTATCAAGCTGATATCAAATACGAAAGCTAAAATTGCTTTCAAGTTGGTAATTATTTATTAACGTAATATTATATTATAAATATATGGCTATTGTAGACTTTAGTTAAATTTGAGGTGCATGACCGTAATGGGCTAGTCTTCTCCTTGTCGATTTAATGTTTTTTTTTGTTTGGTTGAATTCTATTCTATAATGATTGATATCTAATATTTATATAACTACTTTAGTGGCTATATTCATGTCAACTAAATTACGGAATTTAAACGACGTGTATAACCTTTTCAGACTCCAGCGAGTGTTTTTTCTTCTGAAAAGACAGAATCATTTGGCGAATACATCCTTTGACGATTGTTTACGAATTTAAAGATACCTATATAGTCGTTTATTCGGATACAAATTAGTTGCTCAGAAGTTCCTTTCAAATTAAATGGATTTCCGAATTATATGTCCAATATGTGGGAGAACAGACATTACATCTCTGTCGGATCATTTAAAGGCCCATTCAAAACAATCATTAATAGATATGCTGTTGCAGCAACAGCAACAACAGCATTCGGTCTCGGCGTCAGTTTCAGTACCTTCGTCAAGAGATAACAGTGAAGATGAATTAGCAGAAAGCTCCAGTCGTCAAAGCGTCATCAATGAAGACTCGAAGCATGTTGGGGGACCACCTTCTCCAATGCAAAGCATTGCAAATCTGGAACCTTTGCGGTCTGTCATTAAACCCGACCCTAGCAATATCGCATTTGAAGTAGAAGTAGAATCTAATTTCGAAGAACAAGTTCAGCAGTATGATCTCGTTCCTGTTTGTACTATCTCGATGCCTATTTCGGAAGAAGGTAATGACAATACTGCTGATGAAAGTTCGCCGTTGAACTCTTCGTCCGAGTCTAAAAAACTTAGCTTTGTGCTCGTTCAAAAACGGAATACTGGTCAAAAGGCAAACGTATCTGTTGAGGAACCTTCTTCTCACTCAATAGAAGCTCAGAATGATCCTGAATCAAATAATGAACCACAAACGTCGATCATAAAATACATAATTGATCAAGTATGAGAATTATGAAAACTATTGTGATAATAACTCTAGGTTAAGTATTGTAATGGTTTATTTGCTATGAATGTCGGATTAACATGTTTTTATTTGATGTGTAATAGAGTGGAGATCCTCTTCATCAACATCAGTCAGATAGAGAAAAGTGGGTTTTACCTGATGGCAGGGCAATTCCAGTATATTCTTCATTTACAGAAGTATCTATTAAGTCTAATAACCCAGCGGAAATTTCTTCAACTGCTGCTGAAATTATTGACGAAAACGCTTCTTTTTCAGTCGATAAACAGCCTGCTGATATGCATATTTTAAATTTGATGACGGATGAAGAAATTCCACCGCAAGGAGAGATTTCAGAGTACGAAGAAAGCAATAATTCGTCTTTTCTTTCCGAAGATTCGGTAAAATTCATTTATAATTAAAATATTATAGGACACACACTCTGTAAGCATTTCACTATATGTATCAAAATTCGGCTTTTCAGAATGTCAAGTCCTTAGGAGGATTATTTAGCGACACACGAAGACTTTCGCCGGTAATCGATTCTGATGGTGGATCTGCTCCGACCAAAAGAAAAAAGACAAAAAAGACAAGTAATTCGGGAACAAACAAGCATTCCTCTATGCTGCCCCACCAATATTTGTGTTATGAATGCTTTGAAGTTCAGGTAGTGCAAGTTTCTTTTGTTTAAAAGTGAAATTGTATAACGATATAGGTTTTATTTTTAATGATGTCTTTTAATATTTTCAGAAATTTAATAGCCTTTTCGAACTGATTCAACACAAATTGGAGCATCATAAAGTTAAAACTGCAGGAAGCGAGGTCATCAATAACACGGCTTCTTCTTCTGCTGGATTTACACCACTTCTACTTCCCGAAGAACTTAGATCCGAGATTTCAGCAGAAGGCCGTTTTGATATAGATGCACATGAAGGGTTTCAAATTGTATCGAAAAAGGCTCAGAAGAAGCAGTATTTTTGCGTTTATTGCAACTTTCTGTCCAAAACTAAGACTGCTTTGAATAAACACATGGAGACTTTACATCCGGACAGACCAGCAAAACCTAGTGTGTTTGAATGCACTGAATGTGGCAAAACCTTCCATGCTAGAACCAACTTAAGAAAACATTTACTTGTCCACAAGTGAGTATTGTATTGTTTTAAAGAAACATTAGCGTACTGACCTGATAACATGAAAGAAAAACCCATAGCTGTGTACGGCAAAAATATTTTAATCTGGTCTTCAAATCGATTGCCTGTCTCCTATAGTGTGGATTGTTTTGTTCCGATTAATTTCATCGATGCTGTATTCAATGTTGGAATGCAGTATGTACCGTGTTTATAATGTTAATTTTAGTAAATTGATGTACTTCTTTGCAATTTTTTACAGAGAGAGGACTCACATATGTACAACTTGCAATAAGAAATTTACCTCCAATTTTAAGTTGATGGAACACACTCGCGTGCACACCAAAAATTATCCTTTCAAGTGTAAAGAATGTGAAAAGAGCTACAGAACTATTAGTCTTTTAAATACTCACATCGTAATAATTACATTCGTTATCTGCTCCTAGTTTATGCAGTGCATGTTATATCATATTTAAATATTTATATTTAAGTTTACCTTCCAAAATATTTTTATTTTTAGGGTAGCACAAATTTCTTAATGTGGCCAATCTTTATTTTTCAGAAAACGAATCATATACCTATATCGGAAAGACCAGTAAAGAAAAAATTGGAATTCTATTGCGGCGTTTGCCATCGCATTTTACATTCAAAAAGAAGTCTTGCGTATCATGCCCAGTTGCATTTAGCTAAACCAAAGAAATGTAACTTTTGTCCTGAAAGTTTTGTTCGGCATAGTGTGTTAGTTCGTCATATCCGGATTGCCCATGACCCTCAATTTGAATCAAAAGAGTCAAAAGTAAGTTACTCACCAAACTCACCATTCAGCATTTATGAAGCAATTTTATTTCGCTAAATCTTATTCTTGTTTTCTAATTAATAGGACTGCCCCGTTTGTCACAAAAAACTGCATCCAAACTCTATTAAGAAACATATGAGAATTCATGACGATCAAAAACCGTTTCCTTGTAGAGTGTGTGGCAAAAGCTTCCGTACGTACGCTAATTTAGCTTCTCATGCTTGGTCTCACACCAACTGTGATAAGCCATTTAAGTGCCGGTCGTGTCCAAAGTCATATCTGTTTAGGAAAAACCTTGATGTAAGTAAAGATTTTACTGTATGTATCGATATCATTGGAATGCATCATGTTTGAAACTGTACTAATAAATAACCTGGTGGGCAATGGGCATTATTAAATAAATAATTTAATTTTGTTTAATTTTGCAGACTCACATGATGGTGCATAAACGTAGAACTCTACACTTTTCTTGCAACGAATGTGGTGTTCGATTTACGCACAAAGTGAATATGAAGAGACATTTGGAAGAGCATTTTAATGAGAAAAAGTATAAATGCAAAACGTGCGGGAAGAGTTTTCATAGGAATTATTACCTAATGGAACATGAAAGGACCCATAGCGGACTGAAGCCATATACATGTACAATTTGTGGAAAAGCTTCATCAACGAAGTCCAATCATAGAGCACATATTAAAATCCATGATGCTCGAGAGTCTGGAAGCCAGGAAGGATGATGTTATACATTTGTGTGTTGTAAAAGGAAAAGTAACAGTTCATGACTGTGCATAGGTGTAGGAGCACGACGACGACCTCACAAGAACCACAATGCGTTTTACATCTTTTGAGGTTAAAATTCACGCCTCTGGCCCTGTTAACAAGCTCAAATTAATATACATCATAGGACGTCTATAGATCGAAGTATAAAATATTTGCCAGTTACAAACAAGCATGCAGATGCAATTAATTCCTGTGTCATTCTTCAAAACCCATTAGATGTTTCAGAAATTTAGATTTTTTTTACTGATTTACATATTTAATTTACCTTTAATTTTCTTCTCGACTACTCCGTTTACCGGCTCACAAAGTTAAAATCTAGCTGTTCCGAAAACAGTCAATTCTCGAAGTCGAGTTAGTCGAGTATCATTAATTATTCATTAGCATTTATTGGGTGTACAAAAAGTAATTTAAGCTGACAACAGATGTATCGAAGAGGGCGGAAAAACGTATGTTGTGGATGTTTCTGGTTAATAAGATCTTATTTAATCATACCTCAATAAATGGTTGTATATCTACAGCCTTAATAGCGTTCGTCAACCTAGTCATATACTTTAAATCTTACAATACAATTAGATAGGTAGTATAATAATAATGTTATTTAAGTTCCATGTATTATCAAGTTGACATAAATGCGGTAATGCGGTTGTTTATAATAGTTACATGACAGGATTGAAAATACAGTTAAATAGTATGTAGGTAATCAGTTTAGGTTAGTCGTTATTTATCAATTCGTAAATGTGCGTAACAAAGCGAAGAATGTTACTTCTTTTTTTAATTGTTGATATCATTCCAGTGTGCATTTCACTGTGTGCTATGCAAATACCGTCACGGATGCATTTGAGATACACGTGGTAATAATAATTATACATTCTTATTTGTTGCATTTGCAATATAGCAATAAATGAAAACACTATGCAGGTGAATGCCTTTTTAAATACTTGAACATTGTAAGTAAAATTCTAAATTCACTACGAGAATTTAGAAGTCAAAAGCACCTTTAGTCAGTATGTTCTCTTAAGAATGGGTAATATCGGAGAAAATGATTATTTATCAGTATGTCTTTAATCAGCAGAAGCGAAAGCATATGGCCAAAAAGTCAAAAGCAGACGTTTCACTCATTCATATTCTATCAATGTCTTTGTGCAATTCGGTGGATGCGAATTATTAAGTTAGCACTGTAAGAAATGCCTAGGTATAAAAACTTGCTAGAAACATTAATGTGCACACATGTGCTACAGCTTCCTATACGATGATTAAGTCATATTATGTAGAAAAATTGCTTTCTCCGGTTTATTACATTCCTAATGGAGGACGTATTGACTCAGGAGTGTTTAGACCCTTCGTATCGCGGTAGATATACAAGTATATTGAAGTTGTTCGGTTAGTGTATACTGTGCATAAGCTGTAAAGTATGTAAATGTATTATATTGTATTAAAATCGTTCGTTCACCGTGACTTTGGTTTTAATTATTTTTAATTACTTCATTTACTGCGTCTGGAAATCGGAATATTATTGCTTGAAAAGGCTTATCATTAATGTGCCAGCGGGTGTGTATGCAATATGTCCATATACAGGCTACGCTCGGATATAACACGATTACATTTAGCAAGGAAAATGCGTCATTCTGCTTCATGACATCTCATCCAACATAAGAATATCACATAGTCCGAGAATGGCTATTCTCGGCCTGTAGCTCCTGTAGCTAGACAGGAACTTTGGCATTACAAAATCACTTTCAGACTATCTGATATTTTACATGTGTAAGTGTAAATTCGCACTATTAAAATAAACTCATACTCATGAAGCATTGCTGCATATTTTATCACAATAATGCAATGTTGAATTGAGTGTTGAATTAATCCCACCTGTACGGATACTAGGGGAGTACGCAATAATAATGTTTTTTTTACTATAACCGTAAACAAAGGAACAAGAACATCCATTATATTATGTGATATAATAAATAATGTAATGAATTTTGTATATTATAACATATTATAATTACATCCTATACGATATTATTCGCATATATTCCATTCTCATTTGTATTATGTTTTTGTTTCTAATTGATTTATATGGCTGATGAAAGAGTAATTTGACCCCATAGAGCATAATCAGCATTTATTACCATTTTTGATATCATCATGCTGGAAATAATTTAGATTAGCAAATTCTTATTCAATATTCATCATTTTCACTTCACACAAAGCTTCCGAAACCGGTGTTTTAAAGAATTTCAATATTTGCACCAACAATAAGTAATAAGTTATGGATGAGCAAAATAGCATGACTGTGGGCTCTTTATTTATATTGGTAATTGTTTTGGCGTGGCCTCCTTGCTGGTTGTCCTACTCTTTATACTCCTGGCACTGTATATTATCCTGAATGAAACTCAGAAGAGAGCTGTAAAGTTGAGACTTTGTGTCATGAAACAGTAACATGAACATGGATGTTTGCAGCTCAATAAATAAGTATGCGTAACTTGTCGAATAGGAACGCATATTTTTTACATTTCTAACGCAAGGTTATGTCAGGGCCAGGAAGTCGAAATCGATACCTTAATTAAACATCTATTTCTTCTAACTCACACTTATTTACAACATTTAATTCTTTCCCACATTAAAATAACAGCAAATATTAATTAAAGCAATTAGGGCTCCATATTTTACTTAATATATTAATTATTATACCTACAGTATAGTATAGTTACAACGCGAGTGTGAGCATGTATACAACCAAAAAGTCCTAGAAAATGAAAATTCTTGATTATTTGTGGAAGCATACATAAAAGAAAGTAAAAGCGTATTCACAATTATTCACATGTGAGACTCGTGACATGACACTCGAACTACTAATTAAAAGTTTGTCGAAAACTCGTTAGTAGCAGAAAAATATTGTACTGGGTGATATTTGTCCAGCATTGTCGCCTGAGTTGTAGTAAACTTATCATTCTGGAGTATCTGTAGCCTAACATGCGAATGACGATACTAGAAACCGTTTAAGGACTGTTTTGATATAAAACATCATAACACATCAAGAAGCTACGTTCGGTATCTTATTTTATTGGTAAGTCCAACAGTTGTGTTTCCACTTTCTTGTACATCAATAATTCAGTTTTTTAATGTGGTATGTATTTGTACATCATGATAAAAAATTGCGTTGTTATACAAATGGGCTTCATTCAGGACAGGGAATGCATATATGTATGCGTATTTGAAAAGATAGCGATCAGGAGGATTGACGGTATAAAGAGGAAGGTCGGCAATCAACATTGTCTACTTTGCTAATAGCATTGCTTTTGTAATATTATTAGCAATGCTATTAGTATCTACTTATACTTGTTCGTATTTATTGCAATGCACATAGTATTTAGTATCGCGAGAAAAGTATGTTAGCGGCTGACATTGACGAATCCATTTTCACTACCGTACCCGGAGGATTGACTTAATGCAAGCCAGTGTCGTGTCCTGCTACAAGTTGTGTATTTTATGGTCGTAATAATATTTCATTGCACGAATGAGACTTGGTATGTAATCTCCGTTGTAAATAGGTAACATCTCTCCTAGGTATACACGGACGGAGCAAGCACTCACAAAGCCTCCCATAAATATTGTAATGGAAAAGCATTCGTTCTTGTGAACGGGAGTATGAGATGATGAAAATTAATACGATCTGTATCGATCTGGCTGTTCACATAATATTATCTGTCTGCTATTTTGGCATCCACTTTGCCGTAATGTGGACTAGTAATACTAGTATGAACTCGAAAGAAGTGTAGATCCCTCGTCATGTTTGTTTAGAAAATTGCAATTTGTTTTCCTCTCATGATGTGACATTATGATGACAATCGTATCGTATTCATTCCCAAAGAATGGCTTGTCGCCACACTTTCAGCCTCTGAAGACTTCTCTTTCAGATTAGTTGTTCTCCATTATCGCGTCCGAGCACTACCATCAGTCCATCCATTAGTGTCGCCCCCATACTCTCTTAATTATCCCTTCCCACCACCATAAGATCCAGTAACATATATTTTAAGAGACTCGCCTTTCTTTCCACTGTACACTTTCATTATCAAGTTAGCTAATCAGTTTCATTACGAAAGTTAAAAGACTCCAAAACCAATTTTCTTTTCTCTACAAAGACGAAGGTGAAAGTTGAGAAAGTGTTCGGAAAATGAGCACTATTAGTGCATGGTTATTAACATATTTATTTCTTCTCCTGCAGTTGCAGTGCATCGTACAAAATCAAACAAAAATTATAAGCCTTTTCCCTGTTCGAATCGAACCAAACGCTCATTAATCACCCTTAATCGCCCTTAATCTTTATCAGTTGTCCTATTTCTGTGATTTTTGTCTTTTCAATCAAGCACGATGTCCTTTTCCAATAAAGACTATTAGCTATTTTATTACACAGGGATTACTTATCACCTGATACGCAAGAATATGGAATTTGTATCTAAGTACATAAATACTTATTTGATTGAACTACATGCACAAGCACATGCACACGATCTGTGGTCTAATTCAATTCTGACTATCTGTATCTAAATCCGATATAGCGTAAAAGGTAAATTTTATTGCATTACCTACTGATTTATTTCTGAATTAAAATAACTTATTCCATAATATCTTTGTGCTTAGCATGTAGTTTTTCATAAAATCAGGTAGTTTCTAAAATTTAGATAGTTAGTAAGAACTGTGAGTACTTTTTCCAAAATATGTAGGGTATAATATTTTGAGACAGCAGTTCATTGCGTTGCAACAAGGAAAAACCTTTAAAATGTGAAAAATGTGGGAACAGAAATGTAGATAACTTATGGAAAAGTTTCTTCTGATTCCACTGATTTGAATATTGTTACTTCTACCCATATCCTCACCATTGCCTCCTTTTGCTAAGAACAAACATAAAACTTTTGCTCAAGTTTATGTTCCCCGTTTGAAGTTACAATTAACTTGTAAACTCTGAGGCACGGCACGGATATTTTGCAACTATACAGAATATCTGCACAGTAGCCGTATTCGAGATTTCAGGGAGAAAAGATTTTTATGACACCTGACGAAATCCGATGAGGAAAAAACGCCTCTAGCAATTTTCGCCTGTGTCAACTGTAGGAGTAATCCCATTTGCTTCAGTTCCCTCCGTAAGTATATAGAATGTGCGAAGTCCTCAAAGGACTGACAGTAGGTACATAGCCGTTAGATAACACATATATACATAATATACGTAAACTCAGTAAGCATATTTCTGTGTTTCCAGAATGCATTACCACATGTCAGAACACATAACCAACAATCTTCATATCTCTAAAAGGGTCTCGCCATTACCAGGGAGCGGATAGGTAGGACCTAAAAACGGTCAAAATAGGTAGGCAAATAGGACCTAAATTTTGCCAAAATAGGTACGAAAATAGGACCTAAAATTCGCAGAAATAGGCTG
>JABASI010004208.1:0-14537 GCA_019776505.1 Tomocerus nigrus | reverse complement strand
AACTCTTTTATCGCTCACGGTGACTTCGGTATTCTCAACCCTTTTCTAATTATAATACTCTACGGCTTAAGAGATTATACTGCAGATTAACACACGGCCAACCTTACATTACATTATTAATAGATGCACATAAATAGCGCAATATATTCTACACAAAGCGTATTAATATATTTAAAGCATTACAGTAGATGAGGGAATTCAGTACACCAGTAATAATATGCAAAATATGCATAGCTAACTTATAATCGTAACAACGTAGCATGAAAGTGTTCATTCTGTAAAAAAAAGTTTCTCTTGAATCCGGAACTGGAACCTGGAACTATCTTCAGTTCAGTGATGTCACTTTCGTTCATTCATTTATCCCATAATGGCATCGCTAATGTCTTCTTTTTGTTCA
Organism: Tomocerus nigrus; assembly: GCA_019776505.1. NCBI lineage: Eukaryota > Metazoa > Arthropoda > Collembola > Entomobryomorpha > Tomoceridae > Tomocerus > Tomocerus nigrus. The sequence goes on along the minus strand of JABASI010004208.1, from coordinate 14,140 downwards.
CGGTACATTTACTTGTCTAAATTGACTTGGGTTGTTGTATGTATTACTCTGTAGTATATCACGGTATGACATGTTTCCATCGGTTGTGTAAAAAGGTGGTAGATATCTTCGTGCCTATAATGGAAGGAATTTATTACAGGTTCTAAATTCAATTTTTAGCTAAGATACGTCTCAGGTTATGAGATTTTTAAGATTTAAATCTATAAATTCATTGGTCAAATTGATTGAATTGGCCACTGAAAGACGACAGAAGCTGTGTACTGTAGTGTCATAGTGCCTTGTCATATTATAATGTTTTTTTCCGGAATTTAACAGAATTTCGCACTTTTTAAGCACAAGATACACTACGGAAGTAATGCATCATTTACATCCCGAAGAATATCTATAAGTTACACTTACATTATTGTACACAGTATTACAGAATAAATCCTAAAACTTTTTTATACGGTGACATGCATGTGTACTTACATAATAATATAATATTATGCTTAACAACTACGTAGCCACCGTTGTAAAATGGCTGTAAAAAGTAATGATAAACCTCTAAAAGGTAGAGGGGTCATCCGCGCGATTGACCCCATTTTCTAATGACAGCTCCGCATGGACCGCATGAACTATAAACATAGGTAGGCTAACTTTTGAATAAAATATCGAATTTTTCTTGAGTTATCTTACCAAGCGACGGACGGACTGATTGACGAATAGACAGACAGTGTCTTCCCATAAAGTAACTTCCGCTAATAAATGTTATATAATGTTGGATGTTATTGCCAGATCAATTCATTGCTATAATACCGTGTATATATGTTGCTATATTATATATACCTAAGTAATATAATTATATAAAAGCTTGCCATACTATAAATAAATAATTAAGTTTATATGAGATCTATTTATTTATTGTACCTACACCAGAATGAATTTTGTCATAAAAATGTAGAATTAGTAATTGCGTGATCGTGCTATCATCAAACATTTAAAATGTTTCAATGCTGTAATCAAATAGTGATAAAAATAATATACGATTAAATTAGTTTTATACTATATGAAAGGCTCCTCAAAGCATTGTGCCAGGTCATGACCTCTTTCATGGTATAAACATATTATACTACTAGTCAACACACCAATTTTGGAAAGAAAGGTTTGCACCTACATTAAAATCCAACTAACTTTGGTTGTGTAATTGGTAATTAATGCACTTTATCCCTGATGTGCCCCTCCAGCAATGTGCCCTATGTTGACGATTATTCTTACTGATAAAAGGAAAAACGATAGTGTATCATGGAATTATATTTAGTAGTTAGAATTTTAACTTAGCATAAAGCTGTGTCAGTAGAATAGTGTATTATTATCTACCTATATATAGGCATGCAATAGAACTGTATAGAGTTTAGAGATGAAAATAATGCAATAATGTTCTAATAAATCCGTAATAAGGCATGACAAGAACATGACATGACAGATTGGTTTGTCCCTTGCCGTCTCTCTCCTCGTAACTTCATTAATGGGGTTGAATGTTAGATTGCATTGCATTGCATTCCCCTTCCTCCGGTATACGCGAATGCACATTGCACACTTTCCTATTGTTCGAACAAAATCATGTATTTTCAGTTACCCACACCACCACACACCACAACATTACACAGCAAACATCACAGTACAACGCAACCAACTACACAAACGGAGCAGGGCATAATAATAATAGGCATATAAATTGTCTAGACGGATCAAGCCTGCTGCCTCCTCTTATAGAATCATTCTATATCAGTCTAATCTCCTCGGGTTACCTACGGTTATATAAGTAGTCAATATCAATAGTTATAGTAATGGCCAAGTACTGAATGAATGCCAGATGCACTCTGTTTAGTATGTCATGTATGATGCATGTGCATAACGTCCATGTATGCACACAAGCACAAAACAGACACGCATTGACTCAATTTAACCAGTCCCCATGCCCAGTATTATATAATTCGATATAAGTGAAGCCAAGTATGTTTGTACTTTTGTACTCATGTGAATGAGTCTTAGTCCATTATTTATTTGTCTTAATAAATACGTAAACACGTGTAGATGCAAAATAAACCAAAATAAACTACCTGATTCCAAAATACGATACGATGTTCTGTGCACTCAGGAAAATGCATACAAAAGCATTCGTCAGAGATAAATGCTAAATCTTAGGTCACAAAGCACAGTCTACAGTCTGTAAGGTATACTTGCATGTGCAATTTCAATTCCCCACCACCCTTCTGGAAAGGCTTCTATGCCTTACCTTAAGCATAGAATAGTAAAATGACCTAACAGATATTCTAAATTGAATATACAATGATTGTGATTTTGTGATTGTATCTGACGCCAATGACAGTGATGGAGAAAATAGCAAGCCAATTTTGTTGGGACATTAGTATTTTTCCAAGCGCTGTAATAGAAATACCTAAAACCTAAAATGAACACAAAAACATTAAAATTAGGTTAGATTTCGATTAAATATTTGAGACTAGACCACCTCGGTATACTTTTTACTACAATGTATTACACGGTTCTAAATAATTAGTAATTTTGACAAATCCTTTGCTTTTTAAAAATGACTGACTCGAGCATGAAGTGTTTTTCAGAAATTTGTGCATTGATAAATAATTATACTGTGTTTTTTACCTGCCCAAGTTAATTTCCTATGGCGCGGGGCAAAGATCATCCACTAATGTTACATTACTGTACTGCTTTCTTTTATTTATGGTTCCTCATAATCTACCGGGAGGCTTCTATGTATTTTCCCTATCTCAATCTCAACGCCATTCAATACATCCTCAAATGAATATTTGCAGATGTGCTACTTGGTTATCCGTATTTGTTACGAAAATCAACCCCAAAATATTGATTCCGAAGTATGACAGTTGATTAGACAATATTTTAAGACAAAATTGGAATTGTAACTTGTGACAATTTTTTAAAAGTATGTAGGTATATATCTGTAGCCATGAAATGAATATTTCATTACGCAATCTGCTCTGATTATTTCCTTTTCTTATCGATAAATGAACCTGATAATTTATTCGTCAACAGATTAGGTAGCTAAAAGTCTTTCCAAAAAGATAGTTGAATAAAGATTCCAGTCGCCCAGTCGTCAGCAATTTTGTTCTGTCTGAAGTTGTATTTATTTTGAGTATCATAGCAATCGGATGTCTTGTCGTGTCAGTCGTGTGTCCGGGTCCACTTACGTGAGTCACCCATCCGAAAGCAAAACAACGGCATCGTCATCATCACTTCCAGTCAGCCCAGTGGCAAGTAGCAAAGCAGAACCGACCGCGCGGAGCGGGCTATTATCTGTACTAAGTATTAGCGGCGTGGTGTCTGTTTGTGTGACGGGGCAGTATGTCCTTGGTGGGCATGTCATGCTAATGCTATGCCTTCTGTTCTCTAATATTGCCAATAGTAATTCATTCCATCAACACACTCGTCGACTCCCGACTTCCTCAACACTCCTCAAATAAACAGTATAGAGTCACTGCCATGTACTTGTGCTCACTAGACGATGAATGACTGCCACGTTGTATTCGGTTGTATTGTATTACGTGAGAAATATTGTTTCCCATGTATGTACCAAGACCAACCATGTATTATGGATGGGAGAAATGAATCTAACGAGCGAAATGAAACAGAAATGAACAAACCAATTTTCGAATCAACCCAACAACCCGAAGCGATGGAGGGATTTCAGGATTTCCCAGATTTTCCAAGCTTTCTATCTCTCCGTATTATGTGGATTATGTGTTTTACGTTAAGCAGAGTCACATTTGTGAATTTTAAATTTTTTGCGTTTTATATCCAGAATTATCTTCATCATCACTAACCAGAATCACTAGATACTTTAGCATAGATCCTCATGGATATGCCCGCAAGGAATTTGTATACAGTGAATATCATAATAATATTTTATTATTGAGTCCACCCATAATATTTCTAATAAATTTCTAATGTAAGGCCAGTACATGCTTAATAGTAGTGTTTAATAGGTAATAAATAATAATCTAACCATTCGGTCTGGTTTTATACATTGCAAAAAGTATGTTAGGAATAAATGGGTTGTCGACCTGGTCGATCACAGTGTAAGAGGGGTAGTGAAGTTGAAAAATATAGGAATCTTCTAAAGCCTAACCTAAGAAGGTGTGTTTTCGGATGGTGTCCGAGAACATGTTCTCCAAGATGATCTCCGATAATATTTCTGACTGTAGGCTGGGTAGAAAATATTTAGAGGTCAAATATAATATTTATTCGGATGACATCTCGATATCTGATAATAAATATTTTTAGGGATAAGAGGTTCCAAAATATTTTCAAAGAATCCCAAACATTATTATGATAATATGTAATAATAATAATAAATTTTACTTTGTAGTGTAGGACCATCTCTACTATTTATTATCATATTATATTAGTACCAGTAATATTGGCCCCAATACATTGGCGAATATTATGTTTTGGCCCCTACCTAGGTGAGTAGGGGGAATATCATTGGAAATTGATGCCGATAATTTTGGCGCCAATATATTGTCGAATATGTTGTGTCCTGATATTCCTGGGTGGGTGGAAATAATATATCGCATATTGGTGCCGACATTATTGGCGAATATTATGTTTGCCCCTACCTAAGAGAATCAAAAAATATTTATATTATTTTGAATATTATGTATATTTATTTGGATGATGTGGGATAATATTCTCTTTTTGTAAACTTAGTTAGAGAGGTAACTTGTAAGGAGTGAGCCTTAGCTTAATGTAGCTAAGGTTGGTCCTTCGAGCTTTGAATACGTATTTAATACTTTGACCTAGCTTATTGACAGTGATATAGCGTAGTAACTTGTGTAACAGTGTTCTTTGTGCTATTTGAAGTAATAAGTTAGCATCGTTACAATTGTTGAGGCTTAATCAGACCGACTGTTTTTGAGGTTTAGTTAACCGGCTGTAATAAATAATGTGCAAATGTCAGTCGAACGAAAGTTAAGATATTAGAGAATGATTTGATTGCTTAATGTTCCTGGAAATGGTTTTATTCAGTTCGTTCTTTGTTAGAAATACATTTGCGCCAACTTTTGACTATCTATTTATTATGTCCTTCTTGTGTGCAATGGGACATTAAAGAGAATGTCCATTCTAATAGGCTTATGGAATATATTGGGAGCAGTGTGTCTGGAAGGCTGTTGAAGGAAGAAGGGGGAGAGTGGAAGGAAGTGAGGAAAGAAAGGAAATAAAGTCGAGGACTTACTTATTGTTGCCTGTTTGTTAGTCTGGTTGGCTGGATGTAATTTTAAGCCTACTCATGACGAGGAGGGCTAAAGTTTCATGCTTTTTATTTTGTTTCGCAAGGAATTTAGTAGACTTGCTAACTGTCTTGGGAGATGGGGCATGGCTTTGTCGGAGACGTAAACGTAACACAGGCGAAGATTTTATGCTGTTTTCCCTATCAGCAGCGATAAATAGATAGAGCAAGAAGTTGCTCCTTGCACTGACGCTATCTCTCTATTTACATGTACAAGTCGAGGTCGAACTGTCGAAATGCCATTCTGCGTGCTTCTCTTCCGTTGCGTTGTTGTTGCATTTCGTTGCTTTCCGTAGTCTGCAACATTTTAGGTGGATCGTGGATCGGATGGTGGCTGGGGCTGGACTGGACTAGAATACTTAATAACATTGCATTTGGGGTTGTTTGGTTTCACTGCGGTTTCTGTTGAGGGTTTCCTCCGAGCATTTGGCATAGTCTCATAGTCTCATCTCTCCTCTCCTTATTATTACTCTTCTGCTCCACCAGGTTAGCTCCGTTTGGAATGGGGCTTCACTACTAAATCCACCTTCAGACTATCAGACTCCACTACATTAGGGACCCTACATGCGAACTTCCAGCGGATATGATATTCAGTACATGCGTTTTGCCATAATGGGATATTATATCACGTCCGCCTATAGCAAACACTCAACTTAATGCAAAAGCAACCCCAGAATAAAAAGAAATAGAAAATAGAGGAATCCAATCCGCCCACCTACACTACGCGACGATCGATTCAAAGACTTGTAGCCAAAAACGGAATTCCTATGTATGTACATGTGATGAAAGCTCACTGGCTATATATACTCAGCATATCATTGTGAAATCCATAAATACACAAATATATTCAACCACCCACACTTTCCGTTTCATTTGCAAATGCAGATCGTGAATACTCCTCCTAGATGATATATTTGCTAGCATTACAGCAACGGCTGCAGTTATTTAGAGCAATTCTACTTACTGTCCGCAGTTGGGCTAACGTGGTGAAGCTAATTCAATTTTCCTATATCTACTTACACGCGTACCGTACATATATAAAACTGTATAAAATAAATGTAAGAAGGAAGATAGGCAGATAGGGAAGTATTTTGTACGGACACTTAACTAACGCATTAGCAGGAATTCAGAGCTTAAGAGCTTAACAAAAATGTGAAATAGCGTAGAAGTGGAAGAATAGAATTTGTAGCCAATCCAGTTAGTCCAGTAAAAGATATTTTGGTATTATTTTCGCTAAAGCTGCGTGATGGTCATATATCCCACTCGATTCCCCATTCGCTTACTTTTTTCCTCCTCTACTTCACTTTACTTGCTTCTTCATTCCTTTCCTCAGTTCCTCTTCCTCCCTGCCAAACGGTTATACAATATTATATTAGAAGCATTATACCTTGTAACTATAGACCATTACGGAGCTATCCTTCCAACACAAAGTATTTATCTTTCTGCTGTTTTGTATACGCACTATTTCGGTGTTTTCTCTTTCTCCCCTCTTCGGCTCTCTGCAACCTGCAAGTAAACGTTGTCAAACCTACCCCTTGAGTTCCGACTCTCTTTTCAACTGCACAAAAACTATCTCATCTGCACGACACTGTTATACACTAATATTGTTAGAGCCACTTTACCACAGTGAGCTGAGTGAACGTTTACGCCTTTTACCAACATCCTTAGATAGGTAGTCGACTATTTTATTATACTTAGTAGTATCCACCTATACAATAAATTAATTTCCATGACTTGGTATTACGAACTGCTCTGCATAATAATGTCCATATCTTTTATACCTATAGATACGTTTTGCAATTTAATAGAAAAGATCTAGCCGATGTCAGCAGTTTTATTCTGAACTCAAGGACCTTGGCCCATGTCTCAGATATCTCTTCCTGTAGTATGTATACAGACTGTATTAGACTTTTTGATTTATTATGCTGCTAGTTTGCTACGATTCCCCGATTCTTTATCTAATAATATTGTTATACTTTACTATGAATCACCACCATCCAAGAAGATTTGATATTGTAAAGTTTTTTAAAAAGCATAATGCATATTACTATAGTAGGTATATGTATTGTATAAAAGTTTCACCTCCAGATACTGCCTCCCCAATTATATTTATCAAAACTGAATGACTTACAAGATGAAATCTGAATTGGAGTATTTAATGGGACTCTTTGTGAAGGTTAAACACCCACCTAAAGTTTCGTCAAAAAGCTAACCATTATTGCCTTCGTTTCCTTTGTCCATTTATGCTTCATTCGGTTGCATAAACTTCAACTAGTAGACTACTTGGGACACATGCATAATGCAATTACGATGGCACGATAGGATTTATATTCTATACAGTTTTGGTGAGTAATCAATGCAACTCGAACTGCAGGAGAGACTGCTGCTCGCCTTGCAGTTGCATTGCATGTATGCACTTCTGTGCATAATCGATAATTGTATAGAACAGTTCAACTTCAACTCTTTAATTATTATTAACTCTCCTTCCCTTTTCTCCTCCTTTGATTATAAGAGATAAGAAAACCACTTTGGCTATTGATTTACTAATGAATGTCCTTAATGCTCATTGCTTTGTTGCTGCATTTTAGACGTAAAAAGCAATGCAACTCTTTAGCGCAGCGCAAGAAACTTTAGAATATTAAGCTAACAGGAAAATCTATGCCTTTTGAAAATAATTTTCTATTGAGAAATGTAAAATGCTAGTTGTGTATACATAAAAAGAAAATATTTATTCTTGGAGTGGAGGAATAGGAGTGATTCAAAGGATTCAAACGATTACTAAATCGGTAAAATACGGTTAAGAAATGTCTAATAGCATCAAGTATACAGGAAACTTCATTGGATTAAACAGGGAAATGAATTACGTGAAATGAAAATATGTTCATGTTATTCACATGAAGTTCATATATTTAGTTATTATAATATAACGTAGTTGTTCACGTCGTTAATTTATCCCTTGTGGCCTTGTTGCATAAAAGATGTTATCGAGCTTTACAATCAAAAACATCAAAGACTTCTCTGCCTAGTAGACATAATAATGAATCTGGTTTGATTTGACTTGCATGGATTATTTCAGGAGTTATCAATGCAGTAAATACTAGCAAAATAAAGCCCTTGTAAAATTATTCCTAACAGCCAGCAAGTGGAATCTCGATTTGATTTAAATTTAGTTCGTTTGTCAATCTAAATGGGTGGAATCTGAATATACAACAGCAGTCACGATAATTTGAATCTGTTGACTGAACCAGTTGATCTTCAAGATAAAAGCCTAATTACTCATGTTGCTGACACAACATGCAAAGGCCTTTGACTGGATTTGATTCCTCATTGTTTATCTCATGTCATAATGTCAACTAGAATCCAGTTGAGCAATAAAGTTGTTTAGACTTGTCAATGAGTGGGACGAAACATGCATTCAGACTATCTTTCAATAAATTACTGTCATTAGAGCAGTAGCAACGATAGCTGTAGGATGGACTCTAAATTGGCACCTACGGATTATTTGTCATAATTGTTTGCTTGTTATTCTTTGGCATTATTCCTGTCGAAGAAATGGAGATCATAGTTTATTACTTAAAAAAGGTTTTATACCACACAATTGTCGCCATTGAATTATTTTTAATTGAATTGTGGTATTTTAGAGGTCCATTAGTAAAAATCGATCGTGATATTATGTAGATTAGGTAGATCGCTCTTATCGGCTGGCACGGCATACAAGTATACCCAATTTTAAATGGCTGTCAATGATTTATAGGTTCGAGAATTTGTTTTACTATAGCATCAATTAAAAATATGTGGTAAACACACGTTTGAGCATTGTCTCGGCACGTATGTCACATCTGTTCAGAAATGGTATTCGACTCACTGCCTACTTATGTCACAGTACTAAAGCACTTGCAATAAAAGATCATCGTACTATTTGTAATAATCAGCAGAAGTACAATGCTAAAGGTGTTCATGCCTTTTAAAAAGAGCCAACAATTCCCTTGATGACCATATAGATGCTCATTGACTATTGCTAACAAGAAAGATGAAAACGGGCCACACGTGGGATTGTGTGGGATATCTGTACGAAGGAACAGAATGAAAGCCAGGCCATAATGTAGAAAATTCCGCAGTGAATTAATAGTGTTGGGCTTTGGGCAGTGTGCATAGTTGGAATATTCCCATAACACAAGTCCCCTAAGTATGTGCATAAGGTGTATAAATATTTCTTTTCATGCCACGTTATCTACGCTAGGCTATGAATGGTATGTGATATTATTTGCCTACATAGTATTTATTGAAATGATTAAAATGGCAATGCAAGGTGACTCTTTAGGCAAGGCAAAATTAATATTTTATATGTGAAATTGCTTTATTAAATGTTCTTACTTAATATCTCTCTACAAACCATTTTAATTAGTCCTAGTGTATTATTTATGTATAGTGTAATATTATTAGTATGTATTGCATTGTCAGTGCTTACAAAGAATTATAATTATACTGGTGTAGAATGAAGGGGAAGAAAAGAGAAGAGTTCCATTGGGCAATAGGTCATTCTGTAAAGTCTCAGGAAAGAAACAGCAATGCTGCATGCCCACAAAAATGTACATGTGGAGATGTTACCACATTGCTTTTCAATTTTAGCTGTCGGAGAATCTTACGTTGATATTTACTTAAATTCTATAGGTAAGTTGCATATCTATTTAACTCATATGCATGCAATTCATGCTATTTAGATTTAAATGTAGGGGAAGGTTATGTTGATGGATTTTATGGAAGTAGCCATTGCCATTCGAGGCACACATGTACAAAGCAGACACAAAAGAATAAATATTATTTTACTACGTACGCGGACTTCCCAATATGGCTTACAATTCTTACTATTTTGCCCTATATTATTTATGGCATCTATAGGCGATAAGGACTTGTACAATTTATATGTGATACATACGAGCAATGCATGTAGTCAAAATGAAACATTGTGCATCAAATAATATATTTATAATATTAGGGTGGTTATTAGTATTTTGTATGTGGAGCAAACCTAAGTCATGAAAAAAACGGTAATACAAATGTACATACATACAAACAAAAGATACACGACACAGAATAAAAAAGTTGCTGTTCCCTACTCAACGTGGCTGAACTTAAGTTGTATCTGTAAAGATGTATGCTGATGTGTTTACTGCTATAATTTTTATATAGTTGAATGGAATTTTATCTGCACTTATTTATTTGTAAGTAACCAATATAACGCATTGTCCATTATATGCCCACACTTTCATTAGGGAGACAAGTTTTTTTCTTTTGCATATAGGTAATAATAAGTTAGTCAAAAGCAAATGGACGTGAGCATTATATATTTGGCAATATATTTGATAAGTGCAGTTTACTAATTCCTTGCTCAATCGGTGCATGCATTATTACTATAAAAAATATTCCTGTTCCCGTTTGTGTCTGCTGCTCCTTCCTTATATTCTCAATTGGATACTATCTGAGTCAGTCATAAAAAGAATCTAAGATGTTTTCAAAATAGGGTGCTTATTTTTATTAGATATTCTCTGGTGGTGGTGGTTTTATATTGGGGGTAGGTATGAGTGTGTATGACCATTGAGGATGGTACCTACGTAGGTTCTGTTGACCCTAAAGAAAAATAATGTTGTAAAAGGTAGTGTAAATATTCTTATTTGTGTAGAAGGAAGAGTAGTATTGTGATAAGTAGATATGTATCATGAATGTATTATTTCAACGGAGCAGTCGTATTTATTTTTGGACATCTTTGTCCCAGAATAGGCTTACGTGCCTAGGAGCCTAAATTCATCTGCCCTTTATTAGATTGTATAAATGTGTCTGTATATGACCCTGCCTGTGTCTTTTATAGCCACCTCATATAAATCTATAGATGATCAGCATAATATGCAACATTAAGTTTTAGCATGTCATGTCAGTGTGTGCCTGCCTTCTGCCTACATGACTCATTCGTGAGAGTGAAAGGACCGTAGTAGTAAATACTCCGCCGTCATGATATAGGAGGATAAACAAACTAAGGGCAGAATTATAGGAAAATGGGATCTGTATAATATTAGTAGTTGATGTACATGTGTTTCTATTTCTACCTACCTATACTTATCTCTATCTCCTGCACTATGTGAATTACATATGAGATTAGGGCTTACATGTGTGCACTACAATAGAAAAGTTGGTTATGGAACTACATTGAATGTGCCACACTTGAACATAATATGTTTGAAGGTACTTTTCCCTTCAGTTCACCAGATCACATCATAATATCACCATAGTCCATGTCGATACGGGACAACTATAATCCATTTCCACATTATACTTCACTTTCGGTTCTTCCAAGTCCAGTCACTCCGACACTCACCCTGCCAACTAATCCACTCCAGTAGAAAATCTTATCCAGGGAAATACATATTACTAATAGTTGATATAGGAGAGGAGAGTCCAGTTCAGTTCTGTCCGGTCAAATTATCGCAACTGTCCCTAAACTTGAAAAGCATTCAGTCGCCTTTTCATTTAAGTGAACGAATCAGCTCCACCACTCTCATCTCTTTCAACGTCTCTGCTACGACTACAATCGGTTTACATTATTAAATTGGATAGTGGCTACCTAGCGTAACACAATCATTTCTATTGAACTCATCATTACGAGCGGATACAGTTGTTCACCATAACAGCATTTCTACTCCTGGAATAAACCGTTTCCCCTCAAAAGGTGTGACTCATTTATAGAAACTAATTATTAATAAGTACTGTGATTTTAGTTGGTGAATTGTGATTTTCACGTGTGGGCAATAATAGTGTCATCTGCTATGCTTTAGTAGTGAATACTCCGAATTGTAGGAAACTAGGCATTGTTAGAAATTCTATAGGGTGTTGTACTTACATAATAATTTGCGTACTTTGTTGCTGCTAATTTCATTTACTTGCACTCGAAACACTAGACGTATGAATAGGCAGCGTTTCCATTGAAAAATATTAGCCACTGTATCATTTTGGACCTACAATACTAATTCTGTACTTTTTCTCTCATTTTGTGTTTATATCCCCAATTAATCCACTAATTGCTTTACTCTACCCATTCTTGCCTATTTTGGGTTTACTTAAAATCGATAATTTTGTTTTTTTGGGAGGAGAGAAGTTGTTTTCATTTGGGAATTTGACACTTTGATTTATGTTTGTGTATCGTTAAAAGGTGGTACGGATGTGTCCTATGAAAAGAAAAATATTTATACAAATATTTTTTGTTTATTTACAGTGAGCAAGATTTTAAAAAGCTGACTCGATCCTTGCATTAGTACCCATTCATCGTAAACGTAAACAAACTAAAAAGCTACTTGAACTGACCTGATCTACTACAACAGTACTTACTCCTAGTCCCAGAATTCAGACTACACTACAGACAGACGCTACGAGGATAACAAGGATCTTCGCAAAGAAACCGGTAAATCAGAACAGGAAAGTAAAGCGTCTCAGTGAAAATGAGTTTCTTACAGCGAGAACAAAGAATGGCCCAGGCCCAAGCCCAAGAGCAAGCTAAAAGGTAAGTGCCCGAGAAATATTTACATTTCTTATTTTTTGCATCCAGTGACCTAAAACATCAAACACAACTCCGAACAGAGTAAATGAGCACAAAACACAATCTGGTATTTACAATTTACAATGGAGTGAACAACAAAGCAGACTGTTAAATGAGTTATTTAGTGTAAGTCAAGTCATTCCACTATTCTTCTGATTGCGGTGTGGGAAATTCAGAAATATTTACGAATGCAAGCAAACTGTTTTACAATTTACATGACTACATGTTAAAAGTATGACTTTTATGAAATAACGGTACATATAGTGTTCATTATCATATCCTTCTACGAATAATAGTAAAATATCCATGTATGGTGATTTTCTCTTATTGAGAAATTACTCACACTCTCCCAGGTTAAGCGAAGTAGCAGTGTAATATTTAATGGTGAGACTTCTGACTGTAATTTAAACAAACAACCAGTAGCTTCTTGAAATGTTATTTGTCTCGGAAATAACAAAAAATAATAACTCAATATCTGTAAAATATTTATTTCTTACGTGGACTTGGATATTCACATTCCAAAGTTACTGCTGTTCGTATTGTGATTTTTAATGCTCTGTCGTGCACATAGCTACTAAAAGCACCTCTTAAAGTTGGCGTAGGACATGAGACACTAAGTAGCAAATAGTAAAACAGGCAATAAATAAACAGTCAAGTGAGGTCGTTAAACAGAAATGAGATGAGAGACACAGTGCATACTTCTTTATGTGGCTTCCTATGTCTGTACTTGTTTTTACCTATCTGTTACATTTACATCCTATGCAGCTACGATGGGTCAAATTATTTTTATGTCAACATACTGAAAATTTTAAGTATATAAGCCACTTTCGTCTATATTTTGTGTACATATTTATGAAGGAACAGATTTGAAGTGCTTATTATTGTTCCTCCTCAGTGAAATACAAAAAATCCAAATGCATATAATTGCCCTCTAGTATACGGCCGTGTAGTTTTGTATGGAAGATGTCAGGGTTGGCATTAATTTCACTTTTCAACAATTTTGTCGTGAAATGTGAAATAATTGAAATAATTGAAATAATTGAAATAAATGAAACAATTGAAATAATTGAAATTAATTTATTTATTTCAAGTCACAGGTGAAATAAATGGAAATAAATTGAAATAAATTGAATTAATTTCAATTAATTTCGCTTGAAAAGTGAAATAAATGCCATGTACCCTATTTATTTCAATTATTTCAATTATTTCACTTTTCACTAAAAGTGGGATCGAAA
>JABASI010004207.1:0-14538 GCA_019776505.1 Tomocerus nigrus | reverse complement strand
TAGGTACTGCATATTAGTGTATGAATAATAGCAACTTTAGGCATTGCTAATTTGCTAATGCATGATTACGATACGAACATTATAGACAATAACCGACACAATAAGTCAATAATATCTATAATTTCTATGCGTAACAAATAATTAATATCAGTTTGAAAACCGATAACTGTCGGTGGGGTGTAGTAAACATTTTCGTGAAGTATGAGCTTATCAGTTGCAATAATTACAATAATTAGTAGTTGGTAGTTATTAATTACCTACCTATTTCACTGACGAATTCCTCATTTTCAGGAATAATTACGGCGCTAATTTTGATAGTGTGCACCTTGGTTCATTTCCAAACTTCCATTTCCATTACTTCCTTTCGAGTTTCCGAGTGTTTCAACAATAAAATTATTAATTGCGATAAGCTTCTAAATTATTGCTGTCTGAAAATAAATCTTATGCCAGCTCTTCCTTTTTATAACCCTTATAAATTCCTCAATGTATAATTTTAGGACAATGAACAGATAAATGATATTATGATATGATGTAATGATTCTATGGGTTTATAATGTGAAAATAATGGACGTTAGATAAATATGAAGAGGAGTTGAGAAGAATGTTATAACTTAATACTACGCATGAGATAAGAACTTAGTTAAGGCGAGGTGGGATGAAATTCAACATTAAAAAAATTGTGTGTGTGTGCTGAGTGCTGGATGTATACCTGCATGATCTGTTTAGTGTATGTTTGAGTCTGAAAAAAATATCAAAGGGAAAGTAATGAATAAAGTATGGAGGTTCATGTACGATTAAAGCTCTCCGCGGACACGAAGAGATAAGATAAAATACCAACACAAGCTGAGTCTTCACCTTGAGCCTCACGAGAGAGTCTTAAGTTGAGGAAGAAGAAGAGTAGAAATGAGAATGAAACTATGAAACAAGTTTAACACAAACACAAGTGCACTTTGATGTTCTCCACTTAACGACAGAAAAAAGTTTTAATCCTCCGTGTAAGCTAATGGAAATAATGTAGTAATGCAATTTAGTCCGTACACAGACAGAGACAAAGTCAAGTGTCTCTATGCTAAGTAGATTGTGTACACCTTGACTCTTATGTCATGTCTCCAATTTTCTTTCTTTTACTTTCCTCATGTTATGATTTGCTGTGATTAGCCAACATCATTCACCATTCAAATTTCTTTTCAACTTGCAACTGTACAAAGAAGATTTAAACCTTTTTATTTACCATTAGTGCGCGTCTGTCTTTTATATTCACTTTTGCTCTTTTTTCTAATGCCCTCTGTTCTGACAAAGATTACAAAATATTATATTCTTCTACTTCTGAACAGTTAAAAATTGAATGGATTATTTATTGCATGCCTGCGTTTTATTTTTATGCTTTTATGTAACGTTTACTACATTGAATAACGCCATAAAATAGCTGTTGCGTTATTTCGCTAAGTGCCTATAGCCAGTGTTAGTGTGGGATATTCAAAAAACTCAAGTTTCAACATGCGTTACTGTTTAGTAGCTCTTTGAAAACATAGCGATAGTGTCTAGCTGTCTCGCAAGTGATATGGAAAACAATAGTAATTCTCTTGTAACGTAATAAAACGCAATTTTCCGAGAAATATCGAGAAAATCACTGTAATCCTCTAGTACGCATCGTGACAATGCAAATTGGCAACCAAGGAAAATAGAATTCTCTCTCCGAACGTCAATCTACAGTTGGTAGTTTTATACAAGTAAGGTTTTCGCTAAGCTATTTATTTAAAGTACGCATTTATGTTTGTTTCCCAATCGGAAAATTTAACATTTCCAATATGTGCATGTGTAAAGATTGTAAAAAAAGTATTACACTAATCTTTGACAAGTAGGTAGTGCAAGAGAAGCCAATAACCACTGAATGCTTTGTAGCCCAGTAAAAGTTCATCGTCCAGTCTTCTTGTTCGCTACTCTAAGCTCTGTTCGTCTTCTTCTAGTGTGTGCGATGTCCATCGAAAACGTACAGAAAAGAAGCAGTGAGGCTTGGCCCATAAGTAAAAACAGTTTCTCATAAAAGAATGTAAATCTGCTGAAAGTACACTTGGGGAAGACGTTTAGCCCGAGTTATGTGCTGTCTTGTCTTGTCCACTGTTCTTGAGTGTAGTGTAGCGTGTCTAATGCCATGCCTATGCCTTTTGCCTTTACACTCAGTTTGCTTAAGTTTGCTTTTGAAATTGACTTCCCTTTAGTTATTGTTAGGCTAAATGACTTCCTCCGCTTGTTCGAGGAAGGAATTTTAGTGAAAGAAGCTTTAACCTGAACTGAAGTCAAAGTCAAGTCAAAAACCATAAGACGGAGACAAGACTATGGGGAAGAAGTTGTTAAGAGCTCATAAAAAACAGAAAGGCTTAACATCACAACGGATCAGAAGAAGATGCACAGACAACCAGGTAGCTTCTTTTCTGTGACTTCACTTTTATATAAGATTTTTCCTTAACACACACAAGACGTTGACGCTTTACATTGGATTGCTTAACATTACTTTACATTGCAATTGCTGGAATCTACTCTACTCGGACTCTACCAGAAAAGTAAAGAACAATAACCAAAAGGAAACATATAGAGCCGAAAATGCAATGCACTTATAGTTAGTAAGCACTGTACAACAGAACACAATAAAATAAAAATAAAATCCAGCACAATCCTATTATGTCACATACTAGAGAAGATAAAAAGATGTGGTTTTCCTCGTCCTTTACCTAAGTATCTGACTACCTCACCTTAATATCAATTTTATTCTGTGCACCTATACATACCTATACACATTATAGATATATCTTGCTTGTTCAAGAAGCTTTTCCTCACTTCTCCAATGTTATACCCCTATATTTCTTGCATTCTCCACAGTTGAACATTTTTCCTTCATATTCTGGCCAGCTTATACGATAAAGCATAGAATTACAGCATACAGTAGTTGTTTCTTTACTTTAACCCTCCTTCTTTTTGTCCTCGTTGATTTTGTGAACCACTAAAAGTGATGTGTTGAGATGATCACACTTTTTTTCCTAACCATACACACACACTCGTCCACTTAATGTGAAAATGGAATGCATATACCTACCACACCACAGTACGTATATCTAACACATTCTATACATTTGTATACAATGATAGTATCAGAGATGAGACGATATACAGGAAAAGGCTCGAGTTCATCTCGCTTTTCCCTCACCACCAACCTAAATACAAGCAGATACAAACAAAAACAGAAATAATACTCGAGAGTGCCTAGAGTAAATATAATAATAGGACTGTATATGTAGGAAACTTATAGACAATATAGGAAATGCTTTATTTTTGTGTCTCAATCTCGATTCTAACTGACTCACGACTCAGACTCTGCTCTTTTGCTAGCCAACCGAGGTAATGTACGTAATGGAGGAAGGAAAAGCCAAAGAGATGTAGGAATAATAATTTCACAAACACATTCAACTCCCCCCTTTTCTACCGCTCTCTCTCTCCGATCTCATTTCTTCCCGGGATTCCATACATTATCACTCCTCCACCTATACATACAGAACAGACAGGACAGCAAGACATTTCCTTCTTCAATCCCTAAAAGCAGAGATGCAAGCCATGGCATTATTGCATTGGGATGAGCACGGGAACTACTTCAGTAGCGTGCCTTGACATAAGTTTATGTGATGTGAATGATGTGATGTGGTAAATCTCGGATTAGCGTCAATCATCAAGAGCACGACAATCATCATCATCATCACATAACCATATTGCTGTGCTCTGGGAATCCGCTTTTTCCTCTTCAATTCTAACATTACCAAGCCTTCAATGCTTCTTATATAGAAAAATCTTGACTTTTATCTTTATGTCTCTATTGTGCTTCTATATTATATCCTTCCCTTTTCCTATCTCATCCTTTTAAAGAATTAAAATATTACCTCCGTTCACGAATGACTATTTCAGAAATTCCACTCAAATCTCTAATGTCATATGGACAGGCAACAAACATAACGATTTAAAATTAATATTTTTTATTTGGCATCCGTCAGGTTTTTTAGATAATTTATAATTTAATTCTTAGTGTTTACCCTATAGGTGACGGTGACATCATCATATCATTGTGTTACTTAAAGCATAAATGCTATCTGTTTTTTTTTGTTATTTATTTTTTTATCGTGTTGTTAAACAGTACCAAACTTTTATGAGTTATGTTGGGTGATTGGGCGTTTGTTTACCTATTATTGATTACCTAGGTATACACAAATACACAGTTTTTACATATTCCATACAATTGGCAAAATATACTTCCACAAACCTCTATTTACACCGATGACACATAAATAAGCTACATTAGTCAATCTAATATAATTTTAATTATAATAAAAGTTAGATTCGTCATCTTCTTTAGTAATAGTTATATAATGAACACTATGAGTATTTAAACAATTATACATCTATCCAATAAAAGTGCACAGATGTGTTTAAACTATGGATATAACGAGATATTTTCTTGTGTATAAATCACATGATAAATGTTGGGAAAGTCCTGCAGTCCTTTTATATATGTTTCTACTTAATCTTATGCTGTGATTGTGTATGGGGAAAACACAGTGAATGAAATACTCTTTGTCCATACAAATAGAAGATTGCAAAATGCCATCATAAGAGTGTTGACAATCTGGAGTAGTAGATATAGTAAATTTTAAGTAGCATATTGCAAGAGATTCGCGTGCAAGAAATTATAAGAGAAGATTTATAAGGGGATAGTTTTGAGAGGATGAGCTGGGAAGCATAAATACAATACAGACACAAACACATAAATAAATAGGAGAGGAATCACATTCTTCGAGTATCGATCCTATAGATAGTAACATTAGAGAGAGAGAGAGGAGTCTCCTCTCGTTTCTCACATAACATATCGTTGTGCGGAGATAGAGGGAGAAGGGAAAGTATAAGTGGGAAGTGAGGAAGTAAGTAGATCTCGGTAATGTATGTAGTGAATAGTCTGGGAGAATGTAAAAGTCAATCCTTAGGACGTGTCGAAAGATATAAAATAAAAGTCAACTCATGCAACATCGACTATTGCTATATGCGGCTGTAAAAGTACAATATGTACGAATGTGTACGAATGTAGCTGAAGGAATGTGAGAGTGAGGATCAGAATACGACGACATGCTAAGAAGAGTACACAGTCAGTCAGAGACATGGAGAGAGGAGGACGAGGACGACATCCACCAGGGCATCCAATTCAATCCAATGAGCAATAGTATCACTCTCTATAGCCAAAATAAAGCCAAAGTCAAAAGAAAAGTGAACTTGAGGAATATACGGATGATGCTAAGCTAAACCAAGTCAAGAAGATCAAGAGAGTCCCATCTTCTCCTTATACAATGCATATCTCTCTGCCAAGACAGATCGGCCAAGAAAACGTGCTCTTTACTCCAGTTAGCTCCTTTAGCCCAACTACCATTTCCAATCTCATATTTTCTCTAAAAAAACCTTCATAAACATAAAGTATATGATGATAATATCTGATACGGAAATATCTATACTCATCTCTACTACCAATAGAGTCCCTATACACTAAACCATAAAATCAAACTTATATGTAGACTCGGGAAATACGTAGGTAAATAAATATGTATCTATACTGATTATCTCTGAACTATATTCACACAGAAATAAATAGATGCGACTTTATATTTTTTTTTACTATTACTACACGCATAGAAAATATAGGACACTAGAAGTTGAGTTTACTTTATGAGAAAGTGTTAGAGTTGCCTTGTTGTTGTTCCGTCGTGGTTATGTTATATGCGTTATCTTTGTCTTAAACTCCATTCAGTTCAGTTCAGCTAACGTAAAGACAAAACAAATCGTCGAAAAACCAATACGGAGCAAGTTTACCACAGTTAGTGATATCCTATCATCCCATTACATCACATCACCGTGTAACATTCACGCAGAAATATCACGTCGTATTTTATCTGCTATGGGAATTGCAATACCAATAGAATCGCTACGTCGACTCTTTTACTTCTTTCTTTACTATCTTTCACATACATTCATCCCATTGGTAAATAGTTCTGAAGGCACAACTTATACGCACTACCAAAAAGCCAACACTATTTTAATAGCCATACTCTTCTTGTGTATACCAACTCTCAATATTATGTAACTAACACATGACTGCACAATTTCAGAACATTTTTCTGAGTTTTAGTTTTAACTAATCCTGTAAAGAAATAACAAAGAAGCAGTTGTCTTAGCTTATTGAATTGTTATTTGATTGCACCTATCTACTAATATTGCTATATTTCTATTATTTGTATTATACTTTATTTAGTAGGTAGTGTATGGTATTGCTAATGCATAACAAATTAATTACAGTCACTCACTTATTTATTGCTAGTGTTTACAGTGTATTTACTCATGTCAATGCAGTATAAAACTCAATTCTATCCTAAAAGACATAATATTTGTTTATTAGCATAATATGCTAATAACATGGTGAATAATCTACATTATTTTATTATCAAAATTTTAAACTTCGTTTCTGAAGTAAACAATTGGCGAATAGATAATCTAAAAAAAGCATCGGAAGAAATTATGATTTTGGTTTGGACAAGATTAAAATGTTCCTCGGTCATTTGGTTCTGTGAAAGACAAGTAGCGTGATGAGATCAAATCAATGACTCATTCAATGATAAATCATGGGACAAAAACGATTGAAAATGACTAATACTCAATAATAACAAAATCCATACATTACCTCATACTTCAATCGAACACAGGAGACAGGTCTATGACTACTTGTGCATAAAAAACGCTACTACATGGTACATTTTTTGTATTTCATTAAGAAATCTGAATGAAATAGTTTTTAGTACAGTGTGCTAGTTCAAGTACCTACACGGATGATTATCTGTAGTAGTACACTGTTTCTGTTGTTAGTGATTATGAGTATGTGTAGTTACATTATTTGCATGTGAGTAGCTCAGTTAATTCACATACATAAATAACCATGTAGAGAGATCCGAATGGATGAGAGAGTGTTGTACTTTTAGGTTGGTAAGTATTTAGCATGTAGCCGCTAAGAGGGGCAAACAAATGCAATCTGTGAAAACATAAATTTGCAAATTTGCACAATAAATTCCTCAAATTTCGCCATTAATTTTAAGTGTTGTATCGTGTAGCGTATCTCACGAGTGAGTTCATATTCCTTCTTACACAACTCTTTTCACTCGTCGACTGAAATTGAAGCCTTTATTGCTTTCGAGCACACAACACACAATATATAGAAAGAGAGAGAGAGAGAGAGAGAGAGAGAGGAAAAGGCCGAAGAGAATCATATTACCATATATACATATATGAACAGATGTATTATTGTGGCACTAGCAAGCTCCTTTCATTTACACACACCCGTAAACACTACAACCGCTTAACTATAATTTTAACACGAACTTCTGCCATGTACTTGCATCATGACTCTTGGAAAACTAAGTAGAATCTGAAGTGAAGAGAGCAGACATATGTAAATGTATCAGAGTGCAGAAAACTATTCACCCTAGGATATAATATGCTGATATTATGTATCTTCCTTGATCATTCTAGAATATGGTTATAATATATTACTAATTCTAATGGGAAGAGAAACGCACGTATGCGTACAGTCTCGATACCTCATTCATAATACCATAATTAAGTATGGTAGTAATTCTACAATCTTTGAGTGTGCTGGCAGCCAATTACACCTTACTGTATTTATCACAGTCTGAAATGACACCAGTCAAATTGACACCCTAGATTAGCTAGCCATATTTTAGCTTATGATGTTAGGTTAGGTTAGTTTAACGTGATTGGAATGGCTAGCCATTTCAGTTACCGGTGTCATTTTGGACTGCTGCTATTATCGCGGCTGACACATTCACTTTATTGTAAAAATCCAAAGAGCTTTGTGCGCGTGCGCAAACAGGCTACACATCCATTTCATTGGAAAAATTTAAATAGCCTTGCGTGATGATGCGGGAACAGAGAACCACTATTGTTCGCGGAATTTAGAGCCTAATTAATGGAACTCCTATAAGCTAGATGGTTTTTTGTGAGTTTTATTCACATATTAATTTCATTTTTTATTGATTTTAAAATGTTGTGACCGCCAAGGGTGTATAAACGAGCTCGTATGTGTATGTTATAAGTACCTACGAAGTAATAAGTAAGCCGTGATTCACAGGATTGTACAGACAAAGCACAAATTGCCTAACATAAGATACAAACATCATTATCGTCAAATCATCCTCATCTCTTCTGCGTCTATTTTCTATTCAAGAAGATTGCATAGCTTCAACTTCAACCTTTCTTCCTCTCGACTCATCTTGCGTGTATTGTGAGCATTATCATATATCTACTATGCATCTATTTGCACAAAATATAAAGCTATACACCTAGACACATTTATATGCGTTTACATAGATTATCTGCTATATCTATTCCATCTGACATTAACCATGTATTCAATTCGAGTTAAATAATATGAATTGCTGCACGATCTTCATTTTCCCTTGCACACATACATAGAAAACTACATAACGTGGATGTGTGGCTCAACTCTAGCGAAAGAAACGAATGACTGACTGGCTCGGATGGAATTCACTCAGAGACATGCTTCGAATCCATGCATGCAATCAAATGCAATTCACCTAACAAACATTAGAGAGACAGAAAAGAAAGGAGAGAATTCCTTTTAAATCTCTACTGGTATATTATAATATGTACATAATAGAGTACATACCTAGGTACATATCTTAGAATTGCACTTCTTTACATCATTTAATATTCGTAATGAAACGAAAAGAATACCTTTATATCATATAAAATCATATAATTTCGCTATTTGATACATTTAACCTTTTATTATGCTACTTTATTGCAGTTGTTAACAGGTATTGATGCTAGAGCTAGAATTTACATCACAAGTACCTAGAATCATTTTCAGTAGTGCAGTATCCTATCAGAAATTCAGTTTGACTGCATGTGTCCGATTTGAAATGAATTCGTGGCCACATCAACATGTTATTATGTATTTTTCCATGTAGTAAATAGACAAGTCGTGTGTAGCATCTCTTCTCTCTGAAACATACAGAGATAAAGCATAAATCCTCCACTAATCATTCTATGTAGTATATATGTTTATAAAATTATAGATACTTTACCAAAGTAGCTTCTTCTACTACGTACCTTCCATTTTCTATTATGATACTTTACCTTTGCATCTGTACTTTATTTCTATGAGGGCAATTACGCACAATAGAAAGGATACTTTTGATCAGAATGGGGATTCAATCCGAGTGCACATTTAAAATGTTAGCTAATGATATGAAGTGCATGAAAAAAGGATTAATCTCTTTTTGGGCTCGAGCTATATAATATTCTTACATACACAGTTGTTATATAACTAGCTATATTATAATACTCTTACTAATGCTAAATCATGTGTGCAAGGAAAACGAGCCCAGGTATGTTGCCAGCTTATTATGTTCCAAAGGTTTTGTGTGTGTCCGCAGTTTGTGGAAAATTATTCAGGAGGGTTCTCTTCTTTGTAATTTTGCTATTGCTTTTACTTTACTGTGGCTTTACCCTTTCCTTTATGCACCTACATAGTATCAATAGTCACTAAGTAAGTAAGTATGCGAATACATTAGCTACAAACCCAAAGGGTTACCTTTAGCATTTTACCTTCCTAGATATACACATAAAATATAGAGGATAGCTAGTGCATGACATGCAACGGGCAACGAATCCTCAACTTAAATTGCATGAATTATACAACTATGTTTTTCCTTCCTAGCTATATCCACAGTTATACACAATTCTTACTATAGCTGCATGTTTTGCACACTTCTTCTCATATTGTAGGATTAAATAAAACCAATTCCCTTGCCTTGTATAGTCAAACCAGTAAACTTTGTAAAATTAACGGACATGAGGCGAGGCAGCTAATAAATGCATACCTCAATTACCTGCAATACACTATAATGATTTCACATTTTCTAAGCAATTAAAACCAGAACACCAGAAAAAATGGATATTTCTATCATTCAGGTATCCCATCATATTTTTTCACGATTTTTCTAACTGTTGAAAGTTAATCACCTAATAAAATGTGAGGAATTAAATGCAGAAATAATTTTTAGATGAATTGACTGTGAACTATACAAGATTTTCTCAAAGAAATTGAGGCTTGACCCTGAGTAGGGGACGAAGATATGGGAGGAAGAGGATAATAATAATCTTTTCTGTAGCCAATGTATTTACATGAATAAGTAAAGGTAATGATATAGGGATGTTTGCATTAAAGCGTGGACAGGCTAAGTTTAACTTGGGAAAATGAATAGAATAGGGTTGACAATAGGGTAATGTTAGTCATAGAAATGTAATAGTAAGTAGTAGAAGTAGAGGTAGCTATATTATAATGTGCTTTAGGTTTAGCCTGGAGAATTTTGCTGGAGCTTAGTTTATTTTACTTAAGGTCTGCCGGTCTTTATGCACTAACTCGCTATAGAGATGATCTTTTGTTCGCTTGCGTGACTCTCCAGTAGAATCTAAGCTACCCCTTCTTCATTCCATATAGTTCACTTTAGTCCGTTCTTATGAATTCACTCTGGTTCAGCTGAATTCGTTTGAGAATCCTACACTGCACCTTTCCCACCCACTTTCCCTCGCTATATATTGTCCTTTACTGTCTTTGGCTATAAAATTTTTCTCGCATATTTCAACTATAATTTTATAACTCAAAATTCTAATTTTTCTCACAATAAACAGAGATTTTTCAGAATTATATATCCAAAATTGTATTTAAAGATATGAATACAAGCAATAATAATATTGGGGAAAATTATATATTTTTGGCGGCATTGATATGAAGAATTAAAAAAATGCCTTACATTGTTAGGGAGTTAAATGGGCAAATAAAAAAGTATTAGGGATGATACGGTTATTTTCCTGCTTTCACTTTACATATGTTTTTAAAAATAGGCAAAGATCCTGGAAGGGGATTTGAATCGGAATGTGAATATTATGTGAGTATAGAAATGTAAATATGTGTTTAAACGTAAGAAAATGGTATACAACAAGGCAGTTATGGCGTGTGTGTGATAGAGTAGGTATCAATGTTGAATTTTTGTATAGGAAAATAATAGGATTCCGTATATATGTAAAGAACGGACGGACGTACTGATAAGTAAAGGAAGAACCTCAAGAGTTTCCCCACAGAGTTAAAGTCTCAGTCTCAATTCTCAATTCCTTCCTATTGCATATCCATAGCCGTCGTTTTTGGTTCGTCCCCCTGTAGACTCTCCTGGCTCTTTTTACATTACAATACAAGAACGAGGCATCTTCCACATATACAATGAAAACATCTATGCTCTGAACTGAACTGAACGTACGTAGCTTGCCCTACTGTAAAAGTATAGGAGGTACAGTTCCTAACTAGTAAATGTAAAGCTAGAGCAGTTCTCTTCGGACGGCTTTCAGTTTCATTTTCATTCGGGAGAGCCTGAGCATAGAGACGAAAGGCCGAGAAGAGAGGCAAGAGGATTGTGAGTTCCAAACAACCACTCAGTCTTTCCAGAGTTGCGCTGAGGAAACGACGTCCGTAGTCTACTGTCGTATTTTTCTCACAAGTCGAGAAAAGCCGACGTGATCCCCAAGAATACAGATAGAAACAACTGCAGAATTTTTCTGCAGCACTTCTTTAGGCAAATAATTGCAATTTTCTGAGTTTCTCACGACTCGTCATCATTGTCACAATTGTGCATCTAACACGCTATCATTTATTCTCATAAGTCTACATTTAAAAATATAATCCACCAGTTATTAAAAGTGATTTTCCTTGCTGACAATAATAAATATAGGAGTGTGCTTTGTGCAACTCAACGTTTTTGTTTGCATTGCTCCACATGAATTTCATTTTCATCTGATTAGAATTCCGAATCTACACGTGCAGACGCAAACATCCAAACTAGTAGTTCGCTACAAGTGAGGAAAACTTCAATTCAATCCCGTTTTCCTATCAAACACTTAGTTATCTCCGTCAACCAAGTTGCCGACTGACACGAGGTCGCTTATATTCTCCCACTTCTCTTTTATTTTCTTTTCTCAACTTTCATGATGTGCTCACAAAAACACAACTCAGCATATTAGAATTCCTTCCTTCTGTTTATACAGTGCATTGCACATATTTGAGTGACAAAGTTATAATAAAAAGACAGCAAACACTTTTCTCATCACTAATAGAAAACTAAACAACCTACCCGAGTTCCAACAGTTATACTCTTATACCACATACACAGACAGACGATACGATACTATAACAGTTGTCATTTTCTCACAAACAGAAAATCTGGAGAATGAAAATAAATAAAATTCATTATCATCTGCTACCAATAAGTTTTCGACAATAATAATATTATTACGAATAACAATTTAAATTAAAAAGACTTCTACGATAATTGTGACCAGACAAATTAAAACCTCTGAGATATATCGTTACAGGTATATATTGTTTCCTCTGCTAGTTGTATTAAAAGATATACCAATAGCCAATGAATGTTCAAGATACAATTTACAATCATTGCTGTGTAGGATTTGATGATATTAGAAAAAAGTCAAATTGAGCAGAACGAATTGAAATGTTGTTTTCTTTGAGTGCAAGTAAAACAGTGAAAAGTGACTTTTGGTTTTCGTCTTTGATGACAAGTGCAGTCAAGACAAGTCAGTATCAGTAACAGAGGAGAACAGCCGTGTGACATTCATTCTGCCACGCACCACGCAAGCCAACCATACGGAAAGCCAACTTGAGAAAAGCAAAACAAACGAAATTTTCGAAGAACAAACATGAATGAATGAAAACCACAGAATTAGTAGTAGACGCTTTTAAATATACAGAGAAGATTCAAACCGAACCGAATAGTCAACATCTAGGATTAAGCAACCCCAAAGAGCTTTTTTGCTTTGATTTGACTCAAAGAAACTGTCGAGTCGAAAGTGGAAATAATTTTAACAGACTTTAATATAGTTTCTTCGGGAAGATATACCCCTTTACTCATAGAGCTATTTATCTTAAGTCGTCTCTGTCTATTTCAAATCAACTTGAGCTCCTGTCTTCTTCCGTTGTTTTGTTGACTTGGAGGAACCCTCACATCTGATCTGACATCACCAGACTGACTGACAGCAAAGATATCAAAGTAACTCTTCCACTCAAGACACTCACACATAACCATACTTGAGCTCCTGTCTTCTTCCGTTGTTTTGTTGACTTGGAGGAACCCTCACATCTGATCTGACATCACCAGACTGACTGACAGCAAAGATATCAAAGTAACTCTTCCACTCAAGATACTCACACATAACCATACTACCATACCCAGTTCAAGTTCAAATCCGATACTCTTTCTAATTCACCCGCGTTCCTAAATAGTTTTCATTTTCCACTGCTAAAATAACTGCGGGAAATCAAGGAAAGTCACTGTACTAGAAAATTACATACATTTTCTCCCTTTTCACAGTGATCACAATAAAAATTACCTACTTTTAATATTCATACTGCGGGTAAAATTAATGCATTAAAACTGAAACTAGCATATTTTCAGAATAAATACCGACAGTTTTAAATAAAGTAATTAAAATCGTTTGAACTCCGATTAAACAGTAAATGAGCATATCAGAGTGAATGAAAGTAATAATATTTCTTTGGTAAACAGTCCAAACAGACAGTAAAAGCGCGTTCTAGTTTCTTTTTTAATTTTCACAGTGAAAATCAAACAAGTAAAACCTAAAAAACATTGTAAACAAAAGGACGAGTTAGTTTTCGAACAAAGTCTTTGCTCCAATTACAAGCACACTTGTTTTAGAAGTGTNAGAACTTCTTCTCCTTTAGGCATCTATTAAATGTTTGAAGAATAAAGGTCATAGGAAAAGCCGCCTTGTGAAGAACTACTTAGAAATAATACTGACAAGTATACAGTACTAATTCAATTGGTTGCTGTACTACAATATAATATTACCTAGTTCTCTACTTACACAGAGAGTACCTACTCGAGAAAAGAAACACTTGAAAAGTTTATAAAACTTTGAAGAATCTACAAGTTGGATCGTATCACCGTACAGTACCTAAGCTACAAGACTTAGAAAAAGCTTAGATTGGTTGGTGAAAAACGAATCTTGACATCTCCACTTGAAAAGTTACACAAAGGTGAGCTAAGGTTTCATTACTTCTATATGTCTAGTCGAATAATTGTAATAGTAGTTAGTTAGATTAAAGTAGATTATTTTCCTTGGTTAATTTGAGTGTGTGTTAAGGGATCGAATATCTGATTGCTTGAAAACAGTAAAAATGTGGTAGAGAGAATCCAGACAGTAAATAGTTGTCTATGGAATTCATGTCTATTCATATCAATTGAATTCATTTCGGTTCACATGACATAACATGGGCATTTCTTAGTTAAACATTCTGCTGGCGCCTTTTGTGCTTGTGTAATAGAATATAATAAA
>JABASI010004206.1:0-14538 GCA_019776505.1 Tomocerus nigrus | reverse complement strand
GGACAGACAGACAGATACAGCGAAAGCATACAGAGCAACTGCGTTACTCTGAATAATATGGAGATTATGCAATTATTTCCAGTGTTCTTACTATTTAGATCTACTATAGCAATAGAGTTGAATCCCTTTCCCAATGTTTCCAAGTTTGCATTCGTAGATAAAAAATAAATGCGCGAATACAGTTTTTATGAATTTTACAATATTTAATTAGCACAACAAATGCTGCGAACTTGCGCTTTATTATTATTATGTCTGTGCGTGTTTATGATGATGAGGTAGATTCTAATTGTTGACGGAAGAAAACGTAAAAGTACCTGCCACATATTTACCCCCAACGTTGCGTTGTTAAGATAAATAGCCCATTTGCTCTCCTGGCATTGTTGTTAATTCATTAAAGAAATAAGAAAAGAGCCTCGATTTGTATTGCAGGAAAACGTGGATGGCTACGTCAGTGAGTATATAGGCGAAAGTCTGGCTCAGTTAATTACATTTATCACAATCATTATAAGCAAAAGTGCAATCTACCTGTTTCTCAGTTTCCTCCTGCAATCACTCTTTGTTTTCCTTGAGAAATAATGGAAGTTGAATTGTAGCACCTACTCCGACTATAAACTAAATCAACAACCGTTTTCCTTTGACGGCTTCCATTAAATAACACGCCAAAGGCAAATACGCAACCAAGTAAGAGTGTACTCAATGGCAAAGAAAATAATAAAAGCAAGCGACTGCAAACATCGACACAATTCCATACGTCTGCATTTCTAACAATGTCCCTAATTCAACTTCTAATTACTTATTCACTACAAATGGCATATCTACTTGAAATTTAAAATGTAATTAAATATTTATTTTTAAATTAGCAACCTACATTTATGATATCTAAATGACAATAAACAAATTTTTCTATCCCTGAGAAGCAGTTTATATTTATAATTGGCTCATTATAGGACAAAATAAATCCAAATAAACTGTTGTTAAATATCTAAGTGAATATTTTATAAATAATGATGGGCAAACAGTTAGATTTTGACATCTTTTATGATTTCAATGTAGCACAAATAACAATGCAACGTTTCTGTGTAGCAGGTGAATTTATTTCTACCGTTTTAACGACAACTGTCATAGTAAATCATAAGAAGGAGACTTGCTATACGGAGACTGCTCTTTATTTTTGGTTGTAAAAATATTTTAGCTGAAGCATGAAGTGTGCAAGAGTATTAAATTAAAATGCATGATGTAGTTTCTACGGCCACAATGACAATGACACTAGGAAGATGTCAGTGTGTTTACTATGAATGACGTTTTGTTTGAGTGGGAGAAGCAAGTGCCGCTTAAGACTGCACTGACTGACATAGGATGACAAGACGACGAAGGAGAAGAAGACTCATTTTCTCTTGCTAATAAATATCGTGGTGGTGGTTGGTAGTAGTGGTGTGCAAGGCATGGAATAATGTAAAGTCAGATCAGAAGATGTAGTTTAATAGAAAGAAAGAGACTCTCTCTTATTAGAGTTAGGTAAGTAAGTGTTAAAGCTACGTGCACTCATAATAAATGGCGTTGTTTTCTGTGTGCATTCCAATGTGTGACTACAGAGAACGGTTATAAATGTAGGTAAGTTATAGTGGCAAGGTGTTTGGCTCTTGTTCACTAGGTAAAATAGTCAAGGAACAAGTTTCATGCCAAACAGAAAGGAACAATTGTTGAATGGAGTAGTGCATTAGTAAGAAGAAGAAAAAGGTGCACACTACACGGCTAGTATTATTATTCCATGGGATTGGGTTAGACGTGAGACTAGGTAAAGCTGTCTTTTGCGATATGCTTTGAACGAATGCCGCTGTGCTGAGTGCTGATCCTACACTGATAAATACAGAGCAACTATCCAATATTTTTCTTGTACTTCTATGACTTCTATCTGCTTCTCTGTTGTGTGTGGCTTGTAAAAAAAGGCGAGTTTACCTACGTTAGAGTTAGAGTATGTAAAAGAGAGGAAACAAGTGTGGAGGTTTTCTATGTGCCTGGGCTTGTTCGAATATAGACAGTGCCTTATTATTCAGTCCTCAGACCATTGTGCATTGTGTACGAGGTAATAAATGACGAGCAAGATCTCTACTATCCATCCTTCCTCCACTTATACATAGTAAGGCAGGATTGCAGGATGCAGAAAAGTAATAGGGTTACTTTGCTCATGTATTTACTACTACTACGACTACCACTTACTTTATTACTACTTTGTATGTATGTATGTATGTGTGTGTAGTTATATTGTTGTAGTCCGTGGACTCACACAGCTACAATGATACTACTATGTTATAGAAGGAACTCGAATCCAGCCAACCAACTTCTCACTTTTTAAGCCGTCCACCACTTCTTTAATGAGAAATAGAAGGAAGAGTTCGTTGCTCTTTCTTTTCCTTCCGTTCGCGTCTTTGATTTATCTCCATTAATGACTTGGCTAACAATATGTGAGATTCCTTTTACGGTCCACTGTCACCATTCAAATTTCTCAATATTTTATCAACTATTCTACTTCTCTCCTCAATAGACACTTTTAATACAAAATGAGTTTCATGCAAATAATATCTATTGTTTACTACTACCTAATTACTAACACTAATTACTTATGAATTCTTGGAATGTTATGTATACACAACTTTTATATTTGTAAATCAGTTTCTTCTTGAATATCAACAAAAATTATTAATGTAGAAAGATATTATGCGTTTTTGAAAGATGAAACGTAAAATTACAAAATAGCATATTGCCCCAGCAGACCTCTGTGAATAAAGATAGAGACGGAAGAAGAGACGTTTATAGTAGAAAGATTTTCTGACTCAATGGTTCTCTTCCTCTTCTGCATTATATGCAAAGTGTAGTATCAAATCAACTCGCTAAGCAGAGTTAATAGGAAGATGGATGGATGGAATGAAAAATGTACACAAGAGATTCTTCAAAAGAGAAAATTCTGAGGTAAAGAAACAGAAGAGCAAAGTAAATTCTCGACGAAAGTTAGCAATACACAAAGCAAAAGGAGTAATTGGAAAAGGGGGAGGAGAGAAGAGCTCTGGAGAAATAACTTGATAATGTAACTCTGTCCTTCAATTAGTAACATCAAGAGGAAAGGAATATCCACCTAAGTAGAACGGAAGATGAAACTCTGTGAGTTAGGGGAACTTCAAAATAATTCCATTTCTTTTTATTGCTAAAATTCTCCTTCCTCCAAAGTAGCGACAGGGAAGACAGTGAGTTAAAATAAGATTTAAATTAAAACCCAGTTTTGGATGCAGGAATTTTCCTGCAGCTTTTCCTATGAACCATCCCTTGCTATTATACATAAAATAATATAGTCATAGTCATATATCATACGCAGGTAGAAAGAATTAAAGAAACTCTATGCATATTTAACTTTGTATATCTGTAACACAATCTGAACTCATATACCTATGCAAATATTCATATTATTTTACAGCTATGCTCAGAAAAGGCAGAAAATAATTTATTTTTCTTTATATTTTGAATATTCTGCACACTTTTAGCAAAAATAAGAATTAAAAAGGATTTTAGAGGGCGAGGTTGGAAAAATTAATGCGCAGTGGAATATTCCGTATGATATAGCAATGAATATGAAATTAACATGGCAAGTGAGAAAAATCGGTTGTGAAAGAGCTTTAATGAAATTAATCTGAGGATGGGGATGGGGTCTTTCTTGATGGCTGAATGTAATTAACTTGTTTTCATTCTTTCCTTGAACATAAACATGGTAAATGTAGTCGTAGAAAATATTATACGCACTTGAGTCAAAAGATTTTCTCTGGGATTTTAACTAACTGTATGATTCAAGGACTGAAATTATTTAATTGTTTCTAATTGGAGGGGTTATTCATTAAACAAGAGGAGGATTAATCTATCCTTGAAATCTGTCTGAAAATCCTAAAGAGTACAAGAAAGAATGTGTGTACAGAGAGTAACAGATGCATCTAGGCAGAAAGAAAGAAGAAGGAATGGAATGTACATCAACCGTTAGTTTACGTGTTTATAATAATAATAAAGCTACAGACACACTGTACAGGCAGAAGTATTGCATTTTGCATTGCATTCATCTTTCTGCAAGAGAGGATGTAAATTCCTCCTGTCCTGTTCTACCATTTCATGTTTTAAAACACTGTCTGTAACATAGAAGCTTTAATGTGATAGGATGTGTGGTGTTGCACACATTTTCTGAAGGTGATGAGATGAGGATGCTAGATAATCCAATGCTCTACGTGAAATACTTACCATATAAAATTTAAATAGCTTCTTATGAGCCTTATATGTGGTAAACTATGCTCTGTGAAGCCATTTAACTCGTATCTATATACAACTACACTGTATTATTATATTATAGGGATATTAAGGGAATAGTGCACTAAATCTCTTAGAATAGTAAATATCAAACGTACTTGCACACATGTAGCGTATAGTTATGGAGATACACACACATACACACACGTATCACCATTTTAATCATCAGTCTGTTCATGCACTATGAAATGAAAGCCAAAACCAAGCCAATTTTTAATCTTATGACGCAAAAGACCAAGTTTATTAACCAACATTCATTGACTTTCACAGAGAGAGGAGAGGCAAGGTATAACTTGCAAGCTGCACAAGTGTTAGGTGTTGCTTTGACCAATTAAATCTCACAATCAAACAGTAAAAACATGCTTTACTACATTCAGTAATTCTACTTTGGTTGTAGTACGCTACTGAAACTGAGGAGTGAGTGAAATAGTGAATTGTGAGGGAATTCGACTGACGATGAGTTTCTATCTAAATACATTCATACCCATACAACAACACTTGGTCGTTTGACTACTATTTCATTGTGTGTGTGTGTAGAGTATGTGGTTTACTGACTGGTGGCTACACACTTGTTATTACTACACATACATATTATATTATAGGTATAAGCTAATAAAACGAGTGTAATTGGACGCTATGTACATAATTCACAATCTGTTAATATATGCCGCACTTTGTTGTTTAGACTGTTTGCTTGTTTGTTTTACCCACATTAATTTAGCATTACAACTTCTACTAATACCATGATAAATGCTTTTTACTCTCATATACATATTTAACAGGTAGCAATTACTCATGCCTTGCTTACTTTATAGTAATTATTTGTGACTATACATTCCTATTCTATGTACCACTCATCAAAACACAAAACATTCCACGCAAATTGCAAATTTACCACTGACGCCAAATGAGATTGTTTTTAAGTGAGATTTCAAGCTGTAAACTTTAGTTGCCTTCAATGCCTTCACCTTGAACCTTTTTATAATAATAATTATGGATCAAATAAATTTTATTGTATGAAGGATGAATATGTTGTGATTTTTTTTGTATTTATTAAGGATGCAGAATAAAATTGCACAGTATAAATGTCTATTCATGCAAAACAATAGGCGCATTGGATTCCATTTTTTATTTAGAAAAAGTTGATACTTTCTCATTTTCGAGTAATAGTGCATAGTGGAAGATATAATAGCGTATTAGCGTATATAAGTTGTGCATAGTCAGCTTGGTAAAGGAAAGAAGGATTTTTGTTTGATGACAAGTTTTTGCAGGAAGATAAATAAAGCTGGAGTTTGGTTTTGTTGACCAGATGAGAAAAGAGTGGAAATCAAGTCAGAATAGAAGAGTGTCCATGGATTAGGTGGCTATAATGTCAGTTTCCTCTGGAGTGAAGCTTTTGCTTCTATTTCTCGTGTAGCATAGCATAGGAGTTTTGTGAGGGAGGGGTAGCATATTTTGCTCTTTTTACGTGTAGTTGGCTATAAGAGATGGAGAAAATCTGTAATGTTTCTTTCTTGGGGTTTATAGTGAGGAGAGTGAGTAGTAGTGGCGTAGAATGCAATAGAAATGCAGTGAGAGGAGGAGAGTTGGAAGTTTGGTAGTTTGGAGTTTGTATTTGTATGTCTGAGAATGGGAAGTGAAAAAGGAGAGGAATGCAGCGTCGGTGGAAGTGCGTTGCCCCCATGAATTCCTATCCACCCTTTTTTTCCTCGCCACTATTTCTCTACACTTTGTATTTCTTCTCTTCTGCTTCAATGAACCAAATTCAGGTTCACATCACATCCCATTACACACATACTACACGCATTTCATTTTTTATTTCTCTTTCAGCCACGTGGTCCCCTTTTCTCCCTTTTCTTTCCAATATCCTCACGACAACTTTTACACAAGTTAACTCACATTGTATGCAAATTGATTCTGTTCGAGCAATTCAACCTTCATTGTTATATTATGCATTTCCTCTCCTACATCCACTTATTTTGTCCCAACAATCAATAGCGTCCTGCCCTCTGCTTTCTTCATCATTTCTTATTCTTACTCTTCTGCCTCTAATAAGTACTGATAAATTCTACGGCAGATATGCTCAATGACTTTTTTACCCTATACTTTCATAGTTAGTATTTATTTTCCTTTTTTTTCCTAAGTATTGCTAATTGAATATAATGTAGCTCGATGTCTTTCACCAGAAATTCTGCTTACCTTTTCGAATCTAATATTTGATAGTAAATGGATTCTATGAACATACTTCGTCTTTGATATGCTTCAATCAAACTACATAGAAATCAAGGAAGGAACAACTAATCAAATGCTACATTTCCCGGAAAACTATACAGCACAATGAAATCTAGACTTTGTCATTTACTAATTAAATTGCGACTCAATGTCAGCAACGTCCTTTTATCTTATCTTTGGGCTCCTCGCTACTCATCTCAACATTGTATATTTTACTGATATTGTCGAAAAGATTTTCAGCAGAGATTGAATTAGCATTCGAATATTTATGTGTACTAATTCTTTTTGGGTTAAAGTTATATTAAACTCATCTTCAAAAGTAAGTAATTTTACACGCGAGAACAATAAACATTTTATTTTTCCATTAAAAAAAGTAGAACTCATTATAATTAGATTGAGGATATTTAAAAAGAAAATTTATGTTTACCATTTGTTTTTGGCTCATATGTGGGTTTATGGACCAGTAAGGCACTACTGTATAGTATAAACGTGTTAAATTAAAAAATAACATTGCCACATGCACCCACAAAAAGTGATTAGCTCTGGAATTCTAATTAATATTTTATTACTAAAGGGCAATAAACATTCAAATAACACTCTTATTTCTAAGGATTTCTTTTGTAAAATTTATTGTTCATATAAACCGGAATAGGAATAACAGTTCCTTCAACATTACGTACCAATTAAAAAATAATTGACAATGGTATAAAATGGATTCAATGCATTTGTAGAGTGTTACAAAAGCTGAAATAATTAAAATGGATTTATGACGTTTGAAAAAGAGAAGTTTTTTAGGTTCTATTATCAAACTTGTTTTATCTTTGTCCTGTCATTCTTCATTAGAGCTTGAAAAAGAAAGCTGGATGGGTAATGAATGCATTGGATAGTAAACATTTAGGCGTAAAAAGGTGTCTTTTATTGCTTACTGGTTCCCTTCTGGCAGTTATTAAGCAAAAGATTGATGCGCATGTATTGATATTAATTTTTGAATTTATGATCCATTATTGCCTTGCCTATTTTTACTATCATTATAATATGTGAGTCTGAATATGAAGAAGGGAAGGCTATTTATATAGGCACTGATGGGAAGATTCAATAATGCAGCCTTAGAATCAGTTTATGACTGAATTTTAATGGTTTGTTTGGCTTTCCTCCCAAAAATAACTAATATCAATTGTTTTCATTGAATCATGGAATAAAACTTTAACAGGGATTGACGCAATAAAAATAAGTAAAGCTCTTTGCCAAACCGCATTATTTGATTTTCATGATGCAGCAGGAGCTATTTGGCAAATTAGCTATTATCTTCATCATAATTTATGTTATGATTCCTCCAAAAATTATTCAACAGGGAAAAATAGGCTTTTACTATATTGGCAAGATAAAAGAGAGGATGAGGTTTGGGCAAAAAGGGAGTCGATAAAATACAGCGTACAGTTGAAGAAATTAAATATGCTTTTACGAGCTCACTTGGGGTTTGGCTTGTGACGTTACGTTTTGCAAGATACACGTGCAAAAATACACGCATTATTTGCCTTAGCTAGCTCTATGGTTTAGCAAAGCAGTAACAATAAACGGTAAAGGTGAGAGACCATGAGATTTAATGTCTCTTATATGAGTGGGGTTGTACTTTTCGTAGATGCCTACGTGTTGCAATAAACGTTAAGGCAGATATGAAATGAGGTCCCGCGTCGGCTTTAATGTAAGTAACTTTACGTTACGGACATGACATTGCGTTACGTGTGCTCGTAAAATCCACACTTGACGATAGACTCAAAACCCAATTACATTTCACTTAAAATTCCATTTTACTGCAAATTTTATGTTCCACTCTTTTTGCCTGTCTTGTTAGTGTACAGCGACGGTAGGCTGGGGAGGCTAGTTTTTTGTCCGAAAGCAAACGAAACCGTTGCACAAAAAGGGAAGAGGCTCAGACACTCAGGCTGACCATTTTCCCTCCTTTCAAAACTCGAGGAACTTTCAACTCATCACGATGCGAGCAATAAATTATTTTTTACATTCTCGACATTTATATGAAATCCAGCATTAAAATTAAGGCTTTTTTAATGTAAAATTTTAATGTGCATAATAAATGAGGTTATAAACTTTTTCTGCAATTTTGAAAAAATTAAGTGGTATGATGAGACACCCTAGCCGTTTAATGGCAGAATCTAGATATAAAAACCTGGTCATCTTTAACATCCTTCGTTCATTTAGCTCATTATTATTATAGTGCGAGTTACAATCAGTGACCTGTGACTACTATTTGAGAACCTATTAGCTATGCAATTTGTTCTTTGTCTAGAATTGACTAAAAACACACCTGGACACATACACATGTCGGTACTTCATTATAGTAAACCAATATGTAACTATTTCATCGCCTACTATTCTCTATTCAATGTTTTAACAGCCCAGGCAATCACACATATAATTACATGTAAGCTAAGTTTGTGTAGTTTAACAAAAAATGATTTTTTATCTATAGTTGTAACATTTGTGCTTCCAAACTGCCCACACGTACAGAATAACCAATTGATTTTATGTCATAATCACACGAAACAAGAACCAATAACCCTCATATTGGGCGTAGTACAAAATTTCTATTAGAAAGTAGTGTAGAAATTGGGGAAATAACTTTTAGCCTGAATTCAAAAAGTTTTTAACAGTGCACAATGAAATTGCAGGAAAGCGTAATTCTTGAAATTTAAAAATGTTGATTCGTCAGATATATTAATAAATAATTAAATAATATCATGGTATAAATCATAATGGAACAATTTCCTAGAAAATGCAATTATTTGTTTCGTATGAGAAACTTCATTATTCAAAGTTCACGTATTTCTCGAGAATTTCGTCTCTTATTAATCAGCAGATTAACGCTATCTGATTTCGGCAAAAAATGTATTTGAATGAGTTATACCGGCATTTTAAACACAAGATGTTTGCAAATAAATTCGTCAAATAGCGTTAAAAAATACACGGCAAGTACAGCTCTGCATTCCTGTAGTAAAATAATTCGCACGCACGTTTCAGATTGTAATAATGAGCTTATTTCATATGCTTGTACACCTCCCACCCCAATTATGCACTAACTAATGGATAAATTTCGTAGAACTGACTAACCATCCATTACTAATACGACACAGTGCTGTAGGTACGGATATTAGGCACGACTGGTTGACTACCCAGCATCAAACTAGATAAGAAATGCATACTGACTGACGATACTGAGAATGATACGCAGAGGCGAGGGCGTCGTGTGTCGTGTCGGATGAAAATCGTTTCAACCGTCTCATGTTAGATGAGTAGCTAGCTTTTTAACAACATGCTCGTATAATTATAGTATATTTCTAAATTATATTTCCGTCTAATAACTCAAAAGGTCAGCAATGCTTGCAATTTCATATTTTAATGCACAAAAATTCATGATAAACCTATTCATAAAAATGTGCTTAGTATTTCATGGGATTTCTGGCAAACCTCTAGCAATACGTTACATTATCATGCAAGTTTGCAGTTGCATGCATGTCATGTAAGTCGACAAAAAATCCCTATCACTAATTAGTAATTACTAATTACCGCCAGAAGCAACAGTAACAGAAAGAACACACTAGAAACTATAGAAATATGCTTTAAAATAGTGTACATTGTAGCTGTATACATTTGAAGTGGAAAAGTCGTGGAAAAAGTTATTAAAATTGAGTGACTGGATGAAAATGCAAGTATTTAAGACTTTATAGTAAGAGAATGAGGAAGAAATTGAGTTTGTTTGAAATTGCTCTCAAATGAAAGGGTTGCATCCTTTGAAGTATTGTAAGGACCCAAACGGGAGGATTCGAACAATGAAAGTCCTTTAAATATATGCTTAGCATTATTCGTAATTTGAATGGAAATAGCGGGTATTATTTCCCCTTCATTGTTATACTTGTGTCGCTATAACCTTAGTCATCTGGCAGTGCCAAGCCATTCATTCACTCTAAAGAGGACACTTGACACCCTCTGAGGAATCTATACTTGAGATCAGACAAAAGCAATCTGGATAGGAAAGTACACTCTTTTTTCATTTTTTTTANCTAAAGAGGACACTTGACACCCTCTGAGGAATCTATACTTGAGATCAGACAAAAGCAATCTGGATAGGAAAGTACACTCTTTTTTCATTTTTTTTTAAAGCTGATGGTGATGGCAAGTTGAATATAATAGTAACACCTAATTCTTCATCCTTTCTGTATACAAAAAAAAAGATTGCTTAATGCATAGATATTATGTCAATACACTCCCCAGCTACATCCCACGCAGCACTCTTTATCTTTGATGTAGGCACAGCTTTTAAAACGATGACTGAATTACATTGATACAAGGTGTTAGACGTTTCTTTTTCTTTTCTCATTCATCCTCAGTCTATCCAAGTGGAATATCTCGGCGTGTATGGCATACTATCGAAAAAGAAATCAAAATATCCATCTTGGAGCCCATCTATGGTTTGTCACCTTGTCATTCATAAAGCAATAAATTTAATGCACAATTCTTGCCTAATACTACGTAATAAACCTTCCATTAGTAAATTCCTAGCAAAAAAAGTTTTCTGCTGTTATATAATTCCAAGTTTAATTCCAAGTGTGCAGCTCTACCCAGAGCTACAATGTTTTAGCCCACTTCCACATAGCACGCATACATTTAATTTCCATTATAGAACGTAGAGGTAGAGACTAAGGTCCGGTTTAATTAATTAGCTGGTGGTTTTTGCCGTCGGCAGTACATGAACTTTGCAAACTTCCATTGATATTTTAGCTGTGAAAAGTACTATTACTTATTATACTGTTTTAGGAAGTGTTGGAATTTGAACAGAAACAGAAAATCATTATCTGTGACTATCTAATGTTATAGAGACTCCGTTCATTCATAGTTGCTAATTTTTAGATAGTATAAAGTAGAAATATATGGGATCCTACCTGAAATCAATGTATAACATGCATCTAGTATGTAAAGCAAGTATTTTCATTCATGAAGATTCATGATGAGTCTATTGTATCTGTACATGGACTGATTAAAATGAGATCTACTTTATTATATAAATATTATGTGCAGAGGGAGGATGAAGAATGTGGGAGAGGTGCCTAGGTATGTATGTGTAACGTGTAAATTTATAAAAAAGGATGAATAGAAATACATAATGCACAGCAGACTGGAACAATTTCATTTACAATTGACGATGGGTGGAAAAAGAGCAGATAAGGAGGAATGTTTGACATTGTGCACTTCACGCTTTATGCAGTAGGACTCAGAATTTTTATGTAATTCCGCTCCACAACTTTTTTTAACTTATAATTAGAGGAGTTTGAGTGGTTACTATCAAACAGAACTCAGACAGTGCTTTTTATTTATTTACTATAGCCATAGAGCTATGAGAATATCCCAAACTGGAATACAGTGTGCAACTGATGATTGTAAGCTTCTGCACTATTTCATTACTTACACGTACACTCTGTTTCTAGAGATGCATATCGGGAATCGAATTTTATTTCTACTGCGCCCATTTCTCCAATTACATCACATAGCGAACATGTTAAAGTTTTTTTTGTGTTTCTGTGGTGTTGTAACTCAAACATAAATCTGAGAAGGTTCAGGAAGGCGAAGCAAAGTGAGTTGCTGAACCAGGATATTTTATGAATGAGTTGTGGGAGTTTCTCACTCGTTCAGCCACGTCTATGTTGGCACTAGAAACTATAAACAGAGGATGATATAAAATACTACAACATCCATCAGCATTACAACTATGTCAGTGAGTAGACGATAAAAAGGAAAGGTACCTACAGCAAAATCATAAAAATGAATGCACATTACACAGTAATTGTAATTAGTCAGCCCGTTGTGATGCTATTGTACGTACGCATCAGCTTTTTAAGCGTATCCAACTTACAAGTGCATCTAAATACTCAAGTATAAACAACAACAACACTCTTTGATGGGAGTGCGGCTCGATTTTTAGTAGCTCTTTATATTATTGCACTGCTTTCATCAAATACGCACTGATTCATAAAATGAATAAAGAATTGGAGAATGAATTCAAGTCCTCATCCCTAACTCTAATAAAGAAAATGAAGAAATCCGTAGACACCTGAGAGTGGAGAGAGATAGAGAAAGCACAAAGGACCTATAGCTATCTTTACAAATAATAGTAGAGCATGAATGAAAGAGCGTAGACTGTGCGTAAAAACGCATGGGATTTTCATTCAATCAATGAATGCATCCTTTCTCACTCATTTCCTCCGAGGAAATCATGAATTAGTATCTATGGACTCATCCGGCCTCTTTTCTACTCACAACGCTTCCTAAGTACTTGTCTACCTTTTCCTTTGATCATCAAACCACTACCTTATGTGATCATGTTTCTCTGTTTTCATATTCAATAGCTACATATTATACTGCTAAAACCATTGTTACCTACCTATCTTTGATTATTACCAGTTCACAAGTTATAAAGTGTAGCACCCTATGCGTAACTCGTTTATTAAATACAACCTCTTTGAAATTCATTCATTTAGAGTCCACTTGCTTTTCAAGTTTAACGTTCATTCAGTTTTACCTTTCATTGAGACTAGGAAGGCGAATAGAAAAGGAATGACAAACCATTCATACTCTATTACATTCATTTTCTCGTCAACAGCTCCAAAGTATCACTGACATGTGCAAAACTATATATTCAAATTTTCTACATTTCTTGAGTAAATAGATAAATACATATAGGCATTTATAAATATTAAGTCTATCTGTAAATAAAATGCTATGCAAAACAGATAATATATTTCGTATAAACTAAAATAAGGATTGAATTTATTCACGAATGTGTAGTGCGTAGACATTAATTTCATGTAATATACAATACTACAGTTACTTATTGTAATTCTTCCAATATTTTACAAATTTTGAACTACCAAGATATTGTAAGTACATTGTCTGATTATCCAACACATGGAAAATATATCGATTGTGATATTCCAATTGTCACAGTCCATTCCAAATCCTAAATATTTTAAAATCACAATATTTTCAAAATATTATCTAATGAACAATGACTTTTACAAGTGAATTTAAAAATTCTAATAAATTCTATGGTAGGCAAATTAAAATATTTTCAATAAAAATCGCAGAATTAGCTTAGAGGTCAAATTATGGTTTCCTTGCGCTTGCAGGATTTGCAAACGTCGATTTTTAGCTACTTGCGACTGCACACGAGTACCTAAACTAAAACTTCCTAAACGAGCACGCGATAAATTAGTAAAAACGTTCGTTGATTATTACTTTTCTGATTTTTAGCTACTTGCGACTGCACACGAGTACCTAAACTAAAACTTCCTAAACGAGCACGCGATAAATTAGTAAAAACGTTCGTTGACTATTACTTTTCAATTTCTGTCAATGATTACCTACCTGGTCACTATACAATATTAAAGCCCTAAACATAGAAATGTACGCAAGTATTGGGCCATAAATCTAATATATTATGTATTGGTATGATGCAATAGTTATTTATAAACTATACTTAAGTATTTCATGTGTATGTTGTAAAAAGGAGGATGTTTTAGCTAATAGAGCTAGACAAAATGTAAAGGTAATAAAGGTTATATTATTAAGGTCTTTAACAAGGAAAAAATAAGTTATGACACCCACTATCGTGCTTTGCATGCAACAAAAAGTATTTCATATACGCAATGCATTTTTTTATTCTGAAGGTTATTTTATTGGCGACCTTTTGATTTTGTCAATTTCACTTAAAGGAGCATTAATGTGTCGCAACAAATAAATCTATGAGTAGAGGAAGGAGTGAGTTGCTTTGGGGATGATGCGGCCTCCGAGTCGTCCTCCTTCCATTTGAAGAAGTAAAGAAATGTCCATTCTGTTGATCAAGCGTGTGACTGAATGTAAAAGTGAAGGAGAGTGTGAATGCAGTTACGTAACGTAGTT